>PVLC010034097.1:0-17104 GCA_004027655.1 Graphiurus murinus
GTACTGGGGATTGAACTCAGGGGCATTCTACCTCCGAGCTACACCCCCAGCCCTATTTTTTATTCTTTATTTTGAAACCGAGTCTCACTAAGTTGCGGAGTGCCTCACTAGGTAGCTGAGGCTGGTCTCGAACCCGGATCCTCCGGTCTCAGCCTCCCGAATGCTGGGATTACAAGCGTGCGCCACCACGCCCGGCTTAGTGCAACCACTTTAGAAAACAGTGTGGAGGATCCTCAGAAGAATGGGAATGAACCTACCATATGATCCAGCAATACCACTTCTGGGTATCTACCCAAAAGAATGGAAATCAAACTACCAGACTAATACATGCACAACTATGTTTATAGCTGTACAATTCACGATTGCCAAACTATGGAACCAGCCAACAGATGGATGGATTACAAAACTATGGAATAAGTACACAATGGAACTTTACTCAGTCATAAAGAAGAACAAAATCATGTCATTTGCAGGGTAATGGATGGAACTGGAGAACATTATGTTAAGTGAGATTAGTCAGTCACAAAAAGTGAAAAATCAAATGCTCTCCCTAATATGCGGAAGTGGGGAGAGAATGGAACACAGGAGGGACTCCTGACAAAGGAGGAGAAACCTTAGATGATTGAAGAAGGCTATTTAACTGAGGAAGATGGGACTGGGGAAGAGGGAAACACCTCAATGGACATGATGTACATACACAAACTTATCTAAGTCAATCACTATGCTGAGCACAGGAAGGAAGGAAGGTGGAGGAAATAGGGCGGGAACTGGGGGAGGGCTAAATGAATGCTGTGTGCATGTATGCCTCTACCACTCTGAATTTCATCAAGATATATGATTACCATGCACCAATAAAATAAAATAAAAAAATGAAGTAAAATGCTACACAGAGATGTCACTACAAAATTAGTGGCAAAAGAAAAGCCAAATTTATTTATCCAAATATGCAAATATAATAACAATACTACTATCCAAATATTCACAAAACAATTATTATTTTTTTTTGTAAGGAAAACAAACCTATTTCAGTTCATAAAACAAGGAACTCCAGGTGTGTTAAAACCTTAAATTTTGAAGAGAAAAGATTTGTGATAATGAAAGCCGGGTGTGGTGGCGCACGCTTGTAATCCTAGCATTTGGGAGGCTGAGACCGGAGGATCCGGGTTTCCGGACAGCCTCAGCAGGTAGTGAGACTCTCATCAACCTATGAGCCCCTGTTTCCAAATAAGAAATAAAAAATAGGGCTGGGGGAATAGCTCGGAGGTAGAACGCCCCTGAGTTCAATCCCCAGTACTGCAAAAAAAAAAAAAAAAAAGATTTGTGATAATGAGGTAAGGAAAGAGTTTTCATGTAAGATCAAAAGCATATAGGAAAAGAGTACAAATTTGACAAAATTAAAAACCATTTTAAATCTTCATACTACAAACTAAAGAAAGATACTTGTATACATATAACTGATGAAGGATTAGTGTCCACCATATTTAAAAGAAAATGTTTACAAATTCTGTCAGAATAATACAAATTAACTACAAATAAACAAAAACCCAAGTAGCAATGTAGAGGAATCTCTGTGGCCAATTAATTTTAATGTTTATTAACCTCACTGCTCCAATCCCTCCTTCCCTCCCTTCCTCCCTTCCTTGCAGTACTGGGGATATTGAATCCAGTGTTTTGTGTATACTAGGTCAGCCCTCAACCACTGAGCTACAACCCCAGCCCTAAGATACTAGTTCAAACATATCATATTGGGAAAAATTCAAAAGTCTGTCAATATAATCTAATAAGACTCTGAAGCAATAGAAACAATGATATGCTGATGGTCAAAATGAAATACTGTGGGAAATAATTTGGCAACATCTATGGTCTTCATCTATTTTATTTAATTTTTTTTTGTGTGTGTGTGGTCTTGAGGATTGAACCCAGGGGCATTCTATCTCTGAGCTACACCCCCAGTTCTATTTTATTTTTATTTTTATTTTGGAAACAGGGTCTTACTAAGTTGTGGAGAGCCTCACTAAGCAGCTGAGTTTGGCCAGCCTCGAACCTGCAATCCTGTCTCAGCCTCCCAAGTACTGGGATTACAAACATGCGCCACTGCGCTTGGCTCTCCAGCTCTATTTTATTTTTTATTTTGAAGTAGAGTTTTACTAAGTTGCCATACACTGGCAGGTTAGAACCTGTGATCCTTCTGTCTCAGCTACCCAAATACTGAGATTACAGGTGTATGCCACCATGCCTGGCTGGCCTTCATCTATTTTTTTTTGTGTGTGTGTGTATATGGTACTGGAATTGAACCTAGGGGCATTCTACCTCTGAGCTACCCATCTGCCCTGCCCCAGCCCTATTTTAATTTTTATTTTGAAACAGGGTCTTTCTAAGTTCCTGAGGCTGGCCTCAAACCTGTGATCTTCCTGTTTCAGACTGTACTGGGATTACAGGGAGGGTTATAGCATGGATATGCTGGATATAGGGATGATTTATGCCTTAAGGGGGCAGTACAAGATATTATCAAGCTACTCAGAACATCAATTTAAATCTTATGAATTGTTTATTTCTGAAATTTACCATTTAATATTTTTGAACTGAGTTGACCGAGGGTAACTGAAACCATGTAAAGTGAAACTGCAAATAAGAGGTGTGTGTGTGGGGGGGAGGGCTGCTGTATTCTTAATAAAAAAGTGTAGATTCTGGAGTCAGGGTATAAATTCATGTCTGACTCTCTCTACATAAGGCTCTGAAACTTTAAGCAATTTAATCTCTCTGTGTCTTCATTTCCCTATATTTTATTTATTTGGTACCGGGGGTTGAACCCAGGGTCATTCTACCGCAAAGCTATACCCTAGGCTCTCTTTTATTTTTATTTTGAAACAGGGTTTTGCTAGGTTGATGAGAGTCTCACTACTTCCTGAGGCTGCTCTCAAACCTGTGATCCTCTTATCTCAGCCTCCCAAGTCCTGGGATTACAAACATGTACCACCACACCAGGCTTTCATTTGCCTATATTTTAAAATGTAAATGTTCTTTCTTTCTTTCTTTTTTTTTTTTTTTTTGTGGTACTGGGGATTGAACTCAGGGGCTTTCTACCTCCAAGCTATACCCCCAGCCCTATTTTTTTTTTTTTTTGCGATACTGGGGATTGAACTCAGGGGCATTCTACCTCCGAGCTACACCCCCAGCCCTATTTTTTTATTCTTTATTTTGAAACCGAGTCTCACTAAGTTGTGGAGTGCCTCACTAGGTAGCTGAGGCTGGCCGCGAACCCGGATCCTCCGGTCTCAGCCTCCCGAATGCTGGGATTACAAGCGTGCGCCACCATGCCCGGCTCCCAGCCCTATTTTTATTCTTTATTTTGAAACAGGGTCTCCCTAAGTTGCGGAGTGCCTCACTAGGTAGCTGAGGCTGGCCGCGAACCCGGATCCTCCGGCCTCAGCCTCCCAAATGCTTGGATTACAAGCGTGCGCCACCACGCCCAGCTCTAAATGTTACTTCTTTACCTCACAGTGTTTCTAAGAATAAACTAAATAAAATATATAAATGCCTGGCACATGGCAAGAATCAACAACTAAATTAAGTTTGCTCTTCTGCTGTCTCCTCCAACCCACTCTATAGTAAATAAAAGGTTCTCTATCAAATTTTGGGACCTAAGAAATAGATAGCTGCAGTGACTTTAAGTTGTGTAAAAGAAGTAGTTTTATTTACATAAAAAGTATTTTTCTAACCATAGGATGCATAAGAAAATGATAAATACGTAAACTTACTTGTAGCAACTGGTCAAAATCTTGTTTTTCCAAGTATGATCTTGTAACAACTCGTCCATCAAAATCTACTTCTGCCTTAAATCTTACTTTACCTAATCCCATATCTGTGGCTTTAACATCATGAATTGCCCTGTAATCAATGAGAACACATACAAATTTATATACACATACATACATATATATAATATGCTCTAATGGTACAAAGTCTAGAATTCCTGGTTTTTTTCCCCACCAGTGATGAATATGGACTAAGATGGCTTCAGAGTATTATTCATCATTAAGAGTCATCTACCATTTTCTAAGTTTCACTATTCACACTTAGGTTTTTGTGTATAATGCCATACAAAAGTACAAACTGAATAGATATCATTTTATGGCAGTTTGTATCCATATGATTTAAAGCCTGTGTATTAAAAACTTCAATTCTAAATTGTTTTTTGAAAAGTTGTCATATTAACTCATAAACCTTTTTCTCATAGATGCACTTACCCCATGTCCTAAATACCACTTACATAAAATTTGTTTTTGTTGAGTGTATGTGTGTGTGTGTGTGTGTGTGTGTGTGTGTGTGTGTGTTTGCTGGGATCAAAGCCAGGACCTTGCACATAGTAGGCAAGTACTCTACCAATGAGCTAGACCCCAGCCCTTTTAGAACTTTGATATTCACTAGCTTTTTACAACTCTGTGAAATACTCTCAGAATGGGGTTAATAATAACTACCACAAAGGCTTGGGGAGGTGACTAATGAGCTAACACACACATATACAAATGATCTTTCGGTATATTCTTATATGTATTAACTAACTGCAGATAGAAAACGGGGACAGGCATCTTCTGAGATGTTCCCAATGCTCCAGTCCTGCCTCCTGTATCCTGTTTGATCTCTTCTCCTTGAATTTGGGCTATACCTAGTGACTTGCTTCTAAACAAGAGAATATGGCAAAGTGACTAGACATCATTTCCACTAACAGGTGACTAATCTGTGACTTTCTTCTTCTTCTTTTTTGGTACTGGGGATTGAACTCAGGGACATTCTACCTCCGAGTTACACCACTAGTCCTACTTTTTATTCTTCATTTTGAAACAGGGTCTCACTAAGTTGCAGAAGGCCTCACTAAGTAGCTAAGGCTGGCTGCGAACCTGAATCCTCCAGTCTCAGCCTCCCAAGTACTGGGATTACAAGTGTGCACCACCACACCTGGCTGGACTTTTTTCTTCTTCATATTTAATTTCTATTGCCTTATTAGCTTGCATGCTTGATTAAGCAAACTGTCATGTTGGAGAGGCCCAAGTGGCAAGGAATTTAATCCTGCCAATAATTGTATGAGTAAGCTAAGAAGCAGCTCCTTCCCCAGGACATGACACTTTGATTACAGTCAATGAGAAAGTAGGCGACTTGTATAAGTAGTGACTGGATTATAACTCACAAAAACTGTTAGACAATAAATGTTGCTTAAAACATTAAGTTTTGGGCTAATTTGTCACATAGCAGTAGGTAACTAATATACTGTTTTAAAACCTGCATGAATTTTCTGGATTACTTTTCTTTTTTCCAACAATGTAATCCACAGCCTTTTTGCAGAAAATTTCAGACTTGCCAATCTTTCAGTTTATAGCTCCTTTTTAAACATTCATTATAAACTATATATGAAAAATTACAAACATATATGTATCAAACAATAGAACAATAGGGCACCAAAATACTAAAACAGAAACAGAGAATTCAACAACAGGTAGAGACTTCAATACCATACACTTCCAATAAATGGAGAGAACAAGACGACAAGAAGATCAACAGGAAAACTGAAATCCTAAACACTATAAACCAAACCTTACAGAACACTCCATATAACAGCAGAATATGAAAAAAAATATATATATATATGTATGTTTTTTTTTTTTTGTGTGTGTGTGTGTGTGTGTGTGTGTGCGCGCGCACGTGCACGTGTTGACACACTTGTGCTACTGGGGATTGAACCCAGGGGCATTCTACCTCCAAACTACACCCCAGCCCAATTTTATTCTTTCATTTTGAAGCAGGGTTTCACTAAGCTGCAAATGGCCCCCAAAATTGCTGAGGCTGGCTGTGAAACTGTGATCCTCCTCTCTCCACCTCCCAAGTACTGGGATTACAAGCGTGCACCACCATACGGGGCTAGAATATATTTTATTTTCAAGTACATATGGGATATTATCCAAGATAGACTATATGCTAGGCTATAAAGTAAACCCCAGTAAATTTAAAAGGACAAAAATAATATGAAGTATATTCTACTACCACAATGAAATAAGAAATCAGTAGAAGAAAATTTGGGAAACTCATAAGTATTTTAAAATTAGTATTTTAAATAAGTCCAGCACAGAAAGACAAATATCATATTTTCATTTATATATGAAAGCTAAAAACATTGGTTTCATACAGAGTAGAACAGTGATTTGTAGAAGCTGGGAAGAAAGGGAGGGGAGGGATGGAGAGGGGATGGTTAATGGGTAAAAGGTGCAGACAGAAGAACTTCTAATGTTCTATAGCACAGTAGGCTATCTATGGCTGCCAACAATTAATTTTATATTTCAAACTAGCTAGTAGAAAGGATTTGGAATGTTCTCAACTCAAAGAAATGATAAATGTTTGAGGAGATGGGTATGCCAGTTGCTTTGATCTGATCATTATATAATGTATACATGTAATAAAATATCATACTGTATCCCGCAAATACATATAATTATCATGTGTCAATTGAAAGTAAAAATACACATATTAAGAAAAATTAAAATTTAAGAGAAATTAAAAATATTTTGAGATAATAAAAATGATTCAATATACTAATCTTTCTCTAGGATGCAGAGAGAGCAGTGTTTAAAGGAAAACTTATATTTATAAATGTCTGTATTAAAAAAGAAATAGGCTAGGCATGGTGGCACACACCTGTAACCCCAGTACTTGGGAGGCTGAGACAGAAGGACCACAGGCTCAAGGCCTACATGTACTAACTTTGTCAGACCCTGCTTCAAAACATAAAAAATTAAAAGGGATCAGGGTATAGCTCAGAGGTAAAATGTCCTTGGGTTTAATCCCCAATATCATAAAAAAAAAAAGAGAACATACCAAATTAATAATTTAGAGCTGGGCGTGGTGGCGCACGCTTGTATTCCCAGCATTCGGGAGGCTGAGACCGGAGGATCCGGGTTCGCGGCCAGCCTCAGCTACCTAGTGAGGCACTCCGCAACTTAGTGAGACTCGGTTTCAAAATAAAGAATAAAAAATAGGGCTGGGGGTGTAGCTTGGAGGTAGAATGCCCCTGAGTTCAATCCCCAGTACCGCAAAAAAAAAAAAAAAAAAATTTAGGAGGCTGAGACAGGAGGATCACAGGTTTGTGGACAGCCCCAGCAACTTGGTGAGGCTCTTTGTAACTTAGTGAGACCCTATTTTAAAATAAAGAATAAAATAGAGATGGGGGTGTAGCTCAGAGGTAAAATGCCCCTGGGTTCAATCTCCAGTACCATAAAAATAAAACATTAAAAATTTAACCTATCATCTTAAGATATTGGGGGAAAAGTTAGCTAAACCTAAAGCAAACAGAAGGAAGAAAATAATAAAGATCAGAGCAAAAATTAATGAAAAAGAATAGAGAAAACAACTAAACCAAAAGCAGGTTATTTTAAAACAAACTGACAAATTTTTAGCATTCAAAAAATGCCAAGGAAAAAACAGAGAAGACTCAGTGCAATCAGGAATGAATGATAAGACATTACTACTAGTCCTAAAGAAACAAAAAGGATTTCAAAAGAATACTGTGAATAGTTGTATACCAACAAATTAGATAATTTAGAGAAATGGACAAAGTTCCTAGAAAGATACAAACTACTATAACTGACTAAATAAGAAACAGACCATCTGAACTGGTCCATAACAAATAATGGAATTGGTAATCAAAAAACTACCTACACAGAAAGGTAGTTCTAGAGATGGCTTCACTGCTAAATGCTACCAGATATATTTAAAGAAGAAACTGACAAACTCTTCCAAAAATCAAAAGAGGAGGGAACACTTCCCAACTCATTCTGTGAGGCCAGTATTACAAAGGAAAAGATAGTATTATCTCACATTAAGTTACTAAGTCCAATACAGATTTAAAGAATGCTTGATTTCTAATTTTGACCCCACTAAGTAATTATTTTTTTCAGGATTAAATATAGAGAGTATAGAATATAAATCTAGTAAACACTAACATGTCTTACTAATTCAGATAGATCATTAAAAAAAGATTTAAAAGACTTCAAATATAACACAGAAGAGAAATATTGCTAGGGTTCATCCCCACCAAAACTCATGTTGAGGCTTGCTTCCTCAATGCAGCAGTGTTGGGAAGTGTGGACTTGTGGGAGGTGTTTGGGTCAGGGGGCGGAGCCCTCAAGAATAGATTAATGCCCTCTTCTGGAAGTGAGTGAGGCAAGAGCTGGGAGTGATAAAGCAAGGCCATCCCTCTTGTTTTCTCTCTTCCACGCGTGCCTGCTTGCCTTCTTACTTTCTACCCTGAGCTGAAGCAGCAGATTAGATGTGCCATCTGACAGCAAACTTAGCAAACTTCTCTGCTTCCACAACTCTGAAGTAAATAAACCTATTTTCAAATTACCAAGTATTCTAAGAAGAGAAAATAGACTAAGACAAATACCTTCTTATTTTAAAGTTTGAATAAATGAGTATGTAGTGGAAAATAAAAAAAATTGGGGGAGGGAGTGGTACTGGGGACTAAACTCAGACCTCCTGCATGATAGGCAATCACTCTACCACTGAGCTATATACCCAGCCCCCCAAAATTCAGATTTTAAAGGTTTGTTCTTCCACTTCATTTTAAAACCAACTGCTGTTAAATTTCACTAAAAAACACTACTAAAATTCTCTATCGTTCCTGCTGACTATCTCTTAAGTCTTCAGTTCTTAGTTTTATACAATTTAAAAGATAGGGGCTAAGGTACAGATCAGTGGTAGAGCACTCGCCTAGTATGTGTGAGGCTCTGGGTTCGATACCTAGCACTGCAAAAAGAACAAGAAGAAAAAGAGTATAAGGAAAAAAAATTTAAAATAAACTAAAATCTATCTTCAGAGTCAATATAAATTACATTTATTTGGTAATTATTTCCTCATGAATAAAAATTCTTTAACATTTAATATATCCAATTTATCACAATACAAATATAAGGCAAAAACATATATATATATGTAAATATAAAGATCTAATATTAAGTGGTTCCATATTAAGGATACAATATTTTGAGAATTTCTATTCTCATTATATCATCTGAATAAGTCTTACTCTAAAAGTTAAAGACGTATAAAACTTCAAGGGAAATCTATAAGAAATTTCCTAAGTGTACTTGCTTCCTTCCAAGATAGTAATTCTGAAAATAATAGATTACCAAAATTTCCCCTGGAAGTATTTATGTTTAACCAAACATTTCTGTTTTCCAATATGTTTCTGCAAGCCCTAACAGCATCACTGGAATAAGGCTGACCTTACTGATGGGTCATTCTCCAGGAGTTCAGTAAGCCGTTGAACTTGTTCTGGTTGGATTGATCTTCCTAGGAGTGCCTCTGTGTTAGTGTAGATGAGAAATCCTGAGACCACACCTAGTAAGGTGCCCACACCCAGAGAACCGAGGCTGTCATACAGTGGATTGCCTTAAATAAAGCATATATGAAATCAGTGAATTACCGTGTTCTATTACTTCAATGAACTTTAGAGAGCAAACAACCAGGACTAATAAATCAAGAGACTTGAAAATTCATTCCTAATTCCTTTAGTTACCTCCTTTAATGATTCCTAATAGTTTTACTACACTACGAAATGAGGAACAGTACAACTTGCTTCATAAAAGAGTATTATGGACTTAATTACTTACAATCAGCTTCTTGCATCTGGTCATTGCATAAATGAAGATTCAGAGCATTTTTAGATGAGATACCATATACATATTAATATCATAACTAAGTCAATTTCTTTTAAATATATTAATGGCACTTTTTCTATTCCACATTGACAAAATTATTGTGAAATCATAAGTTGAAAGAAACATCCATTATTAACTAGCTACGAAAATGAGGAATGAACCAATTTAAAGAAAGTTAAGGAAATATAAAGGAAACAGCAGTTATAATTGGCACTAAGAGCAGAAAAAGACAAATGAACAAGGGCCACAATATATATTTATTAGAACTTTTGAGTTTATTAAAGTTCCCTCTCATATTACCTTAGTAAACCTATGAAATTTTGGGGACAAATATTACCTATATTTTTCTAAGAAAAGAACTAAAAGTTCAGAGTGATTATAAAATTGAAGCCACAGCCAGAAAAGTTTAGGTATTACAAAACTCTTCTAATACCTTTCCTTATTTCTAATTTAGAGAAATTTGTAATTTTAGCAGAGAAACCTGAACGTTTACTGCCCAAATATATCACACAAACAAAACTATCTATTTTTAAAAGTTTTCAATGATATAAAAAATTTCCCATATATTAAAGAATTAAGTAGTACAAATAAAACACTTGTAACTTAAGAAATATTTACCTGTTAAAGAAGTAAGACCCATGCAAGTGGCCGCTATTGTCACTCCTAAGACTGCTGCAGTATCCTCCAATAATATAACATTTGTACTAGGATCACGACTTTCCATTACTTAATCATTGGGGGAGAGATAAAAAAAGAAATTTTTTCAAATCTTCACTTGGTATGATCAGAGGACATTTTAGTAAGTAATCATTTAAATCGAACTATAAGTTAAGGTAAAATGTATGACAGATCATAATTTAAAAAACTGTTCAATACACACAATTTCTTGGCTTACAATGCCAACAATAGTTGTAAAGTAAAATTATTTTCTCAAGTTATATAAGCATACATAGAAACACAGTAGGCTGTTGAAGTCAAATCCAAACAGAAAATATCCATGTGCTCAAATTGCGCTATATTTCTTTTTTTAAAAGAGCTGATATATTTGGTAAGGGCCACACTGGACAGACATTGAGATATACTTTGTATCCATCTATTAAGAAAAAAAGCAGTAATTTTAGGTTATTTTAAGCAAGGAAAAGAAGGAAAATGAAAATTTGGCTTCTACAATACATACCATACTTATAAAATGACATTCCTTTGGCCTGAGCACTCCTACGAAGTTCATTTATGGCAACGAGAAGTGTTGCTGAAAGAAAAGCATTCATATCAGCAAGGAAGAGACCTCATGTCCCCAAACCTTTTATCTCTTAAAATAGAGCACCTCAAAAGACAAATAAATTGGCACAACAGTTTAATGTCAGGGTGGGCAATAAGAAAAAGTCCTGTACTCACAGTCATTATCAAGACTCCAATTAATTATTACAATAAAACAAATCCCGTATTTCTTTTTTTTTTTTTGCAGTACTGGGGATTGAACCCAGGGGCGTTCTACCTCTGAGTTACACCCCAGCCCTATTTTTTATTCTTTATTTTGAAACATGGTCTCCCTAAGTTGCGGAGGGCCTCACTAAGTAGTTGAGGCTGGCCGCGAACCTGGATCCTCCGGTCTCAACCTCCTAAGTACTGGGATTACAAGCGTGTGCCACCACACCTGGCCCAAATCCCATATCTCTAAACCATAATCATTTTATAAAATTACTTTAACATTGGCCTTAATTTATCGAACAGCCACTATTTGGCAGGTAGCACACTAAGCACAATCATTTTTGGTCCCCCAAACCTTTAGAGGAAGGTGGTAATATTGCACGAATTACTACAATAAAAAATTAAAAAAAAAATAAAAATAAAAAAATTACCATTTTACAATCAAAGATGAAGGACCCCATAAGTATATATAATTATGATCTTAAGTAAAAATTATATTAATTTTAAAAACAGATGAAGCCACTACCATGCATAGAAAATGACAATGTCTTATGAGGGGCAAATATATTTTGAGTACAGCAGTGAATTAGGTAGTTTTACTTGATATTAGCAGTTCTCTGTCATAATACTGCCATAGCTATATATTTTAGAAATTTTAAAATATTCTTATTGCAAAACAATAGTTTTTTCTTTTCTTTTTTGGTACTGGGGATTGGGTACAGGGGTGTTTTATCTCTGAGAGACACCCCTAGTCTTTTTTATTTATTTATTCATTTTTTTGAGGTACTAGGGATTGAACCCAGAGGCATTCTACCTCTGAGCTACATCCCCAGCCTGATCTTTTATTCTTTATTTTGAAACAGGGTCTCACTAAGTTCTGGAGGGCCTTACTAAGTAGCTGAGGCTGGCCGAGAACGCAGATCCTCCAGTTTCAGCCTCCCAAGTACAGGGATTACAAGCATGCGCCACCATGTCGGGCTTTTATTTTTTATTTTGAAACAGGGTCTAAGTTGCTGAGGCTGGCCTTGAACCTGCAAACCTCCTGTTTCAGCCTCCCAAGTATGGAAAATATAGCCTTTTCTGATTAATACTACTAAAACCCAATTTTTAAAACCTCAGTGTAGTTATGTTCTTATATTCCATTTCCAATGTTCTGAGCATTGTATGAAACTCAAGAACAAACATACTTTTCCTCTTGACCTCATACACTGCAGATACAATCACAGTACATTATACAAAGACTTTCTTCTCTAAAGGTAGACAAAACTGACATTTCTATCCCAAAGCTTCTTATAAAAACATTCAATAGAATTTAGCAAATATAATAATGTACTGCTGAATACATATCACTAAACTGAGAAGTATTCTGTGATAGCACATACCTCCTTCAGAAACCAATGATCCTGCTAAAATACAATATGCCTAAAAAAAGGATAAAAGAATCACAAATGTTCATGTATAAAGTTTGAAATGTTTAAAACAGAAACAATTTTAAATTCAAGCTAGATGATAGGATCCTTTTGTTTTTTTCTTTTGTGGTACTGGGGATTGAACCCAGGAGCATTATACCTTTGAGCTATACCCCCAGCGCTTTGTATTTTTTATTTTGTAACAAGGTCTTGCTAGGATGCTGAGAGTCTCACTACTTGCTGAGGCTGTCCTTGAATCAGCGATCCTCCAGTCTTATAGGTGTGCACCCCTGCACCTAGTGATGATAAAGATTTTGATGGGAAATAACTCAAATGAGGACAATGACCTATGAACAAACACCTGAAATCTGGGGTTGTGGAACTAGATTCAGTTAAGATCCACACTTTTTTTTTTTGGTGGTGGTACTAGGGATTGAACTCAGGGGCATTCTACTCTGAGCTACACTCCTAGCCTATTTTATTTTTATTTTGAAATAGGGTCTTGCTAGGTTGATGAGTCTCACTACTTGCTGAGACTGTCCTCGAACTTGCGATCCTCCTGTCTCAGCCTTTCAAGTACAGGGATTACAAGCTTGTGCCATCATACCGGGCAAAGAACCATACTCTTAACTCAAGTAACTTCTGGATTTTGTTTGGATGCCGAGTATGAAGAGAGTCTTGTCTCAGAAAAGTAAGAGATTATAAACAGAATAAATTATTTCTTTTGGTATCACCACTTCCTTGAACTCCCAAGACATACTTCAATTGAATAAATAAATAAAGGTGGCAAAGGAAGTTTTAGTCCAAGGTGTACAACAAAAGAGTTAACCTAGGGACACAAATCTGATTAAAAGTTTTAATGACGTTCCAAATAAACATCTATAAAATTTTCAATTTACCTTTTTGGAACCCTAGACTTTCTTGAAACAGAGTCCAAAACTCTTATAAGTCTTTCAAAGAAACAGATCTTCTACAGTTAAGTGATGTGACTGCGTGCATAGAAATAACAGTAGAGAGCCGGGCGTGGTGGCGCACGCTTGTAATCCCAGCATTCGGGAGGCTGAGACTGGAGGATCCAGGTTCGCGGCCAGCCTCAGCTACCTAGTGAGTCACTCCGCAACTTAGTGAGACCCTGTTTCAAAATAAAGAATAAAAAATAGGGCTGGGGGTATAGCTCGGAGGTAGAATGCCCCTGAGTTCAATCCCCAGTACCGCAAAAAGAAAAAAAAAAAAAAGAAAGAAAGAAATGACAGTAGACGCCTAGAATACAGGCTCACCAGTCTCAGTTCTTGGCTCTTTCAACTGAATCTCACTGTGAACCTGAAATTAATTACTACTACTAGTACTATAATTAAAACAGTAGCTAAACTTTCAAATAACTTTTTTTTTTTTTGGTGGTGGTGGTGGTGGTGGTGGTACTGGAGACTGAATCCAGGGGCATTCTACCTCTGAGCTATCCCCCGCCCGCCGCCCAGCCTAATTTTATTTTTCATTTGGAAACAGGGTCTTGCTAAGTTGCTAAAGCTGGTTTCAAGCCTGTGATCCTTCTGTCTCAGCCTCCCAAGTACTGGGATTACAGGTGTGCACCACTATGACTGGCTCTATTTTCTATTTTAAAACACAGTCTCACTAAGTTGCAGAGGGCCTCACCAAGTTGCTGAGGTTGGTCTTGAATCTGAAATCCTCCTGTTTCAGCCTCCCAAGTACTGGGAGCCACCATACCTGAATCCAATAATTCTTTCTAATATTTCACCTCCTTTCTGATTTAAGATGGACTTATCACTCAATAAAAGGAGAATGTATATGTCAGATATAAGGATTCCAAAATAATACCTAATAAATTGGTTTATGGTATGTTGAATCTATTTATTTAACAAAGGTCTATAGTCTAATGGAACCGTATTTGGTTACTAAGAGATACCTGAGCTATTAAAAGCTTTAAAACTTACACACAACTGAAAATTTAAGTAATAACCTCTAACTTCAGAGACTATTCTGCCTCTGTAAAGTGAGGTACAAATTAGATGAATGTTAGGACAAAGAGGTATTGTATGTATAAAGTATACTTCCTCAGAATGGAGGAAGTATATGTTTACTTTAGCTACATAAAATGCTTTATTACAGAAAGAAACTGGCTAATAAAAAACTATAGGAAACTAGTAAATAACATGTAAATAAGTCTAGTTTAATGAGACTGTTATGACAGAGATTTGTATAATATAACAAAATGTTAAAAATGAGATTTGATTCTGTCCTGTTCTATGATCCCCAAATAGGTTACAAGTACCCCTATATTCCAAAATGAGGTAATCAGCATCTATTTAGGCTTCACACAGAAAGTGGCCCCAGAAGGTCATACACTAGCCTATATCCTAGCTGTACACCCACTAAACCACTTAAGAAGAGCTGGGGGTTAAGGGTACCAGAAATGAAGACTTCTTTGGTGAAAGCTGTTGAGCCCTTGATATTACTAGCAGCAAAGGTAACTGTATTTGGGAAAACACCTGCACGCTCACAGAAAGTGTACTAAAAGATGCCTAACATATTAGGTCCCAGATATGGAACCTGGTGTTGGAGTCTTAGAAAAAGATCACTTGTCCTAAAGGTATTCTTGCCCAATGCAGGGCAACCTCAAATATGTCTGGCATTATACCATAAGATAAGAAAGTGAGAGGGGTGCTAGTGACCAATTTGTGCTTGTTAAGGGAGTTAGAGTAGCCAAGCAGTATAATCTTCAGGAAGTACCCACAAAAGAAAAAGGCAGTTTCAAATATCTACACAAGCCATAGGAAGCCACAGTTAAATAACACTGTGGTGTCAGTACATTTTTGTTCCCTATCCCAATCTTGGGCACTACCTACAGGGAGAAGAGAAGGGGAGAAGCCTTAGGTAGGGCAATGCAGAAGGCATTATCCTTCCATCTTCCTAATTCCCCAGGGCAGGCTTCCTGCTGAAAGGGCTCTAGCATGAGAAAAGTAGGTACTTTAATCAATACAACTGCTCAAGATTTTAATCAAGGAGGTCAAACTTAAAATTTGTGCCCACAGAGACTCTCCTGTTCAATACCATCAAATATTATATGAATTTAGAGATCCTGTCCAATTATGTTCTAAAAAATACAATTGCAGATATATAACCCCATATTATAGAGTCAAGAAGTTATGCTTTTTCTTGTCTTTAATACCAATATGACAAAAGCATTCTACTATGTTCAATCATTATGTCATAATATTTCACAACTGAGGGGGGTGAAATAAAGAGGATTACCCATAGGAAGGATTCAATTGGTTGAGGATGAAGCAATCCCATTACTCCATGGTACCAAGAGAGTCCAGCACCCATCATGAAAATACCAACACCACTTATTAGTGAAGAGATATAGCGCATATTTGAAAATCCATACCTGAAAAATGAAAAGAATATAGTTTACAGAAACAAAAATGGGTTCCTTTAAAAACATATGCCTAATAGGTTGATGAAAAAGAAAACAATTATTAGAATATCAAGATGTTACAGTTTTATTTTTATTTTCTTATTTCTTCTTATTATTATACTGGGGATTGAACTTATGAGTATTCTGCCTATGAGATACACTCTCTACCCTCTGTATTTGTAATTTTGTAATAGTCTTATTAAGTTGCTGAGGCTGGCCTTAAACCTATGATTCTCTTGCCTCACCCTCTTAAGTACTGGGATCATAGGCATGTGGCACTGTGCCTGGCTTTATTATATATGTGTGTGAGATTTTTTTTCTTTTTTTTTTGGTACTGAGGATTGAACCTGGGGCACTCTACCTCTGAGCTATAACCCCAGCCCTTTTTTTTTTTTTTTTCTATTTTGAAGCAAGGTCTCACTAAGTTGCTAAAGCTAGCCTTGATCCTCCTTTTTCACCCCCCTAAGTACTAGGATTACAGGCATGTACCACTGCACTCAGCTAGTTTTATTTTTAAATTAAATATAAGTTCCAAACTGAATTTAATTAAAAAAATCAATAAAGTGGAACAAACTGCAAGATCTTTTAAAGTTTATAAAAATAAAGTATCATTTAATTCAGGTTTTTTCTAATCCCTTTTCCATATGGTTTATTCTGATTTAGTAGAGCTTCTTTACTATCGTGTTGTTCCATAGATATTGGTAAAATTAATCTTTTATTTTTTTGCAGTACTGGGGATTGAACTCAGGGGCGTTCTCCCTCCGAGCTATACCCCCAGCCCTACTTTTTATTCTTTATTTTGAAACCGAGTCTCACTAAGTTGCAGAGTGCCTCACTAAGTAGCTGAGGCTGGCCGCGAACCTGGATCCTCCGGTCTCAGCCTCCCGAATGCTGGGATTACAAGTGTGCACCACCACGCCCGGCTTAATCTTTTTTTTTTTTGGCGGTACTGGGGATTGAACTCAGGGGCATTCTACCTCCGAGCTATACCCCCAGCCCCATTTTTTATTCTTTATTTTGAAACCGAGTCTCACTAAGTTGCGGAGTGCCTCACTAGGTAGCTGAGGCTGGCCGCGAACCCGGATCCTCCGGTCTCAGCCTCCCGAATGCTGGGATTACAAGCGTGC
>PVLC010034098.1:0-17100 GCA_004027655.1 Graphiurus murinus
AAAAAAAAAAAAAAAAAAAAAAAAAAAAAAAAAAAAAAAAAAAAAAAAAAAAAAAAAAGAAAAATGTTATTTCATCTCAAAGGAATAATGCTTTGCAGACCTTCTGACAGTGAAGTGTGGCAACTTACAACCAAGGCTGCTTTCTGCATTCTGTAATGAAATTATCACCTTTTACAAAAGAAAATCCTAATTATGTTTATATTTTCTATTTCTTTTCCATGGAGATGTCTAGGGTTGAAGTCATGTTAAGACCAGAATCAAGATGAGGAGGCACAGTCAAACTTTTTATTTTGTAGCATAGTGTTTCATGTTTTAACTTTTTACTTGGAAATCTTAGAGAAGCATTGTAAAGAGAAGACACGAGTTTCCATCTGTTTTTCAGCCAATTTTCCACAATGTTAACATATTATATACCCATAAGAAAATTACCAAATCTGAGAAATTAACATCAGTACAATATCATTAACTAAACTACATACTCTACTCAGGTTTTCCCAGTATTTCCATTGCTATGTCTCTTTCTGTTCCAGAGTCCCATGGTTTACTTAGCTGTCAGGTTTCTCTAGTATCCTCAGATCAGTGATAGTTCCTGGGCCTCTCCTTGTCTTTAATGACCTTGATACTTGAACTTGATTAGTCATTTTGTAGACCATCCCTCAGGTTAGTTTTTTTTTTTTTTTTTTTTTTTTTTTTTTTTTTTTTTTTTTTTTTTTTTTTTTTTTTTTTTTTCTCATGATTATATTGAGGTGTAGATTTTGAGGAAAATACCACAGAGGTAATATACCCTTCTCCGTGCATCACTTAGAGGCTACATGATATCAATATGTCTTACTGGGGTGATGCTGAAGTGGTGTCTGCTAAGTTTATCCAATGTATATTTACTGTTTTTCTTTTGGAAGTAATAAATATTCCAGGGAGATAATTTTAGGCTAGGCAAATGTCCTGTTTCTTAAAATTCTGACACTCCTTTTGGCATTCATCCCTGGATCTTTCCTGCAGCAAAGAAAACTCCTATATTCTAATGGTAATTTTCTATTTCATTCATCCCTCCTATATTTATTAATTGGAAATAGGTAAAAGTTGTCCCTTCTCCCCCTTAAATTTTTTTTATATGTCAACAAAATAGAAATCACTATTTAACTCTTCTCACAATTTATGATCCTAAAGTCTTAATTACCTTGCGGGACTTCTTATGTGAATTGAATAAAATAAAACAAGTTGTGAAAAAAAAGAAAATAGAACTCAGAAGGAAGGAATTTGGACATCTATCTAAGAATATTTCCAAGCAAAGTTTAGAAGGAGTGGCCTCATTTCTCTTTGCTGCTTATAGCAAAATGTGAGAGGAAAGGGAGAAATTGAAGAACTAAGGAACCAGGACTGGATGATTTGGAAATGTTTTAGCCTGTCCAGATAGTATTCTCTGGAGACAGGACCAAGAATGTGGCTAGACAAACTCTTCATGAAGAGATGAGTATGTGAATCATCAGCAGAAACACTTCCAGCTTTGACTGAAAGGGATGGAAATGAAATGAAGAAAGGCTGTTGGACTTCTCAGATCTTACTAGTAGAATATGGTCTAGTATAGCTACTCGGCTGCAAAATGTGTGTTCATGCTCAAGGAAAGGGAAGAATGGCTCTTAAGAATGGCCCACACCGTCAGGGCTGCCACTCAGAGGCTGATGGGGCTTCTACTGCCACCACAAGCCCAGAGGGCATGGATCAAGGAGATGATGCCACTGCCTCCTTAGTTCCAGAAGACAGAGCTACCACCCTTGAGAGCCAAGAGGGTGGGCCCTGGCAGGCATAGAGAATAGAGCATCAGAGCATAGACAGTTGTTCTTAGGCATTGAAACGTAGTAGCTCCAAGCTTTCTTCAAACTAGTAAACCTTTATTCCTTCTATTTCTCCCTTTTGGAATGGGGCCATTTATTCTCTGCCTATCCCACCATTATACTTTGAAAGCACATGGCTTGTTTTCTAATGTTATAAGTCTATAGGTAGAGAAGAATTTTGCCCAAGATAGACCATACTCAAAGTCTTACCCATGTCTGATTCAGATGATGTCTAGAGGAAATTTTGAACTTAAGAGTTAATGCTAGAATGTTGGGGTGGGGTGAATATTGTGTACATGTTAAGGACATGAATTTCAGGGGGACAAAGAATAGGTAGGATTATGTCTTCAAGAAGATATGATGAACACCTAACCTCCAGTACCTGTAAATTTGACCTTATTTGGAAAGAGAGTCTTTACAGATGTTATCAATTAAGATGAGATCATGCTGGATTAGGGCAAGCTGTAACTTAATGAATGACTGATGTCCTTATAAAATGAGGTAGATTTGGATATAGACCACACAGGAGAATGCCATGAGATTGGAGCGATATGTCTGCGAGGTGGTGAGCACCATGGATTGCCACAACCACCAGAAGCTAGGAGAGGGGATGGAACAGATTCTGCTTCAGATTCACCAAGAGTCAACCCCTCCAACTCCAAAACATAGGCATTCTAGCCTCCAGGTCTGTGAGGGAATAAACTAGTTAGCAATAATTTATTGTGGCAGCACTAGGAAACTAACATATCTGTACAAGTATTTTCTATTAAGAATATAATTAATGGAATGCTTTTCATCTTCTAAAAGTTTCTTAGAAACTTTCTTTTGTTCTTTGTCATTGTTCCTACTCTTATGTGGCATATTGAATTGATTTTTATTTCTATTTTGGGGAACTTTTATTTATTTAATGTATAACATTGGAAAATTCAAATATTTACTCTGCACCTGTCAATATTTATTAAATCTTTTTTTGTGTGTATAACAAGACTAATAATAATGATAATAATAATTTCATTTTTCATGTGTGGAATTCTTCCCAAAACCTAGAAGTAGAGTTCATATCAGTTTATATTTATCTTTTAAAATTTAAATTGTGAGAAATTTAAAATGTGCATGATTCTAGGTAAAATGTCTACCTAGGTAAAATGTCTATCAGTATTACAAATTTTGCTCATTTTTGTTATTAGTCTTATAAAGTTGTATATTTTAAATGAAAAGGAATTAAAAATCAGCCAGATGCATTGACATATGCCTGTAATCCTGGTACTTGGGAGGCTGAGACATGAGGATCACAGGTTCAAGGCCAAATTCAGCAATTTAGTGAGACAGGGAGGTGAGGGGGGCAGTGAATGTAGAATCTCCCTGGGCTCAATCCCTAGTACCAACAACAGGAAAAAAAAAAAAAAAAAAAAAAAAAAAGTAAAATTCTTTTTCTGATGCAAACCCTGTTTTTGAAATTTTGCATTAAAATTGGGGAATGATAAGTATTGTATTACTTTTAATGAAAAGACATAGCAAAGACAATTTATAAAGGAAAAATTTAACATAATTTTAAAAATACTTCATATTTGTAGTACCCTAACATTTTCATCTTTGCACATTCCCAATATATACATAAAGAACTTAGTTACCATGATTAATAATTATATACTATCCCTTTTGTGTATTAAACAGGTCACCTTTAAATAGCAGGCTACTCCCTGAGATTCTGTGAAAATTACCTCTCATGTTTTTCTAAAGTGAAGTTGTGACTGCACAAATTCAAGCCCTTAACATTACTGTGTTAATTTTTTTACTCTTTTTTTTCTTGCAGCACATAAATGCACATCATGCTTACGAATCTCAGATCTCGTCGATGGCAAAAGCCATGTCTAGATTAGAAGAAGAACTGAGACATCAAGAAGAAGAAAAAGCAAAACTATTAAATGATTTGTCTTCTCTCAGAGAACTTTGCATCAAGCTTGATTCAGGCAAAGATGTCATGACCCAACAATTGAATTCCAAAAGCCTTGAGTTGGAGAGGGTAAGAACTAAAGAGAAGTTGTCTTAGCACAGTGTTATATTGAGCCTACTCTAATTGTTTTGCTTTGTCATTCACTGCCCAACATATTTGTTCCTTTTTAAAGTACTTTGGACTATAAGATTTTGACACCTAGATTAACTACTCAATTCTTTGCCAAACATATGAACTTTTTTTTTTTTTTGGCGGTACTGTGGCTCAAACCCAGGGCTACTTTACCTGAGATATATCTCCAGCCCTTTTTATTTTTATTTTGAGACAAAGTCTCACTAAGTTGCCCAGGCCAGCCTTGAACCTGTGATCCTCCTGTCTCAGCCTTCCAAATACTGGGATTACAGGGTTGCATCACTGTGCCCAGTTGAAATTTCTAATTACAGATTAGAAGCATATCTCATATATTCTTTTTTCTTTTTTTTGCGGTACCGGGGATGGAACCTGGGGGCATTCTACCTCCGGGCTACAGCCCCAGCCCTATTTTTTTATTCTTTATTTTGAAACAGGATCTCACTTAGTTGTGGGGGGCCTCACTAAGCAGCTGAGGCTGGCCACAAACCTGGATCCTCCAGTCTCAGCCTCCCAAATGCTGGGATTACAAGCGTGTGCCACCACGTCTGGCGATCTCATATATTCTTTCTCTTTCTAAAAGTAAGACTTGATCCAGGCACAGTCATGCACACCTGGAATCTCGGTACTTGGGGAGGCTGAGATGGAGAATTGCAAGTTCAAAGCTAGCCTCAGCAACTTAGTGAGACCCTTTTGCAAAGTTAAATAATAAAAAGGGCTGGGGGTATAGTTTGGAGATAGAATGCTCCTGGGTTCAATCCCTAATACTAAAACAAAACGAAATCCCTCAAGACATTTAAATCTTACTTAAACAAATGAGTGTGTGTTTTCAGTCAACTAGTCTGTTTTCCAGTACTGAGAAGTTACAATACTGGCTTGGCCATATAGTTAGAGTTAAGTGTGTTTAGTCAATCAGAGGACCTTATTATTGATGAAGTGGCTGTATTTTAGGATTTTGTGTTAATAACCCTCTCTTGACAGGGTTTCTCTTGACTTAGTTTTCAGTCTAAGTGAAAACTATTTGCATGCTGGAGAGAAAACCTTATAGCCAAGTAACCCTTAGTAAAAGTAGCAAAGATTATTTTGAAAATGAGATGTTTTTCTTATAATTAAAGAAATGGTTTTAAATCGTGTGCGTATTGCTGGGGATTGAACCCAGGGGCACTGTACCCCTGAACTACATCCCCAACCCTATTTTGTTTATTTGGAAACAGGATCTTGCTAAGTTGCTGTGGCTGACTTTGAACCTGTGATCCTCCTGTCTCAGGCTTCCAAGTACTGGGATTACAGGTGCTACGCCATGATGCACAACTGAAGTCTTTAACCAGTACCCAAATGAAGCAACAGATGGGTATATAGCTTTGCAGAGCTATATTGTCAGATAAATTTTCAGAGTGAGTCTGTGATTGTACTGAATTAATTTTTGTTTTTCCTATAGGCTGTGGCAGAATTAGAAAATATAAAATCAGAATCAGAGCTGTTAAAAAAACAACTGTCAAGTGAGAGACATACAATTAAAAACCTTGAATCATTGTTGGCTACAAATAGAGATAAAGAATTTCATACTCACTTATCCTCCCACGAGAAGGATACAGAAATTCAGCTACTCAAGGAGAAGTTAACCCTTTCAGAAAGCAAATTGTAAGTGTCATAAATCAACTTAGGTGAAGAAGATGACTTGTTAAATGTGATCTTTTAATTTGGGGGATAAATGAGTGGTGCGAGAGTGTGCATGGTGGTGCGAGACCAAAATATTTGACTTCATGTCTGCTGCTTAGGAAATTCAGAGAAATAGCTCAGGTGAGACATGGCATTTGGAGATGCAGACGAGTTTCTTCCCCACTGAGATGGTGCCATGGGAGCAAAGGAGGAGTGAACTCCAGGATAAAGCCCAAATTGAGTAATGAACAGCGTGAGCAAAGGAAAAAGTGTTTCAGGATAGGAAGAATTATCTGTGTTTCAGTGTAGATTAGGAATAAGACTTTAAAAGGCTGCAGTTTAACCTTATGAATGTGTTCCTTACCTTGGGGAGATTGTTGATATGTCAGAATGGAGAGGTTTGGGCATATTTGTTGGAAGACGAGAGGAAACCTGGAAAATTCTTTCTGAGGCAAGAGGCAAGAAAGAGCCAATGAAGATATTTTACATCTTGATGTCACAGTTCATGGTTGTTCAGATTTGTATCCCCAGCACTGCTGCATTTTCTGGCACATATTAAAAAGTCAGTAAGTGATAAGTAAACTAGATGAATCAAAAAGAAAACTGTGTGATAGAAGGTACAGAAGTGTAGAGAATTATTGTTGAAAAGTCTTAATCCTAGCTGGGCGTGGTGGCTCATGCTTGTAATCCCAGTACTTGAAAGGCTGAGACAGGAGGATCCAGATTCGAGGCCAGCCTCAGCTACCTAGTGAGGCACTCTGCAACTTAGTGAGACCCTGTTTCAAAATGAAGAATAAAAAATAGGGCTGGGGGGTATAGCTCAGAGGTAGAATGCCCCTGAGTTCAATCCCCAGTACTGCCAAAAAAAAAAAGTCTTCTCTTTTTGTTTTTATTTTGTGGTACTGGAGATTGAGTCCAGGGGCATTCTACCTCTAAGCTGCATCCCCAGCCCAATTTTTTATTCTTTATTTTGAAACACGGCTTCACTAAGTAGCTGAGTCTGTCCACGAGCCTGTATCCTCCTGTCTCAATCTCCCAAGTACTGGGATTATAAGCATGTGTCACCACGCCTGGCTTGATCTTGTCTTTTCAATCCTTAAATATCCCCTCCATTTATATGTTCAAAAAAAATGGAACGTTGGTTATTGATATCTGTGATTTTTTCACTTTAAGAACTAGTCAAAGCCGGGAAAACACCATGCTTCGAGCTAAAGTGACACAATTACAAACAGATTATGATACTCTGAAAAGGCAGATTTCAACGGAAAGATATGAACGGTAAGAAAAGATTTTTTAGTATTGAACAATGTTTTTATATAGTCTGTATCCTTTTCCTAAAAGGATTTAATTTGGCTTGCAAACAACAAACTTTCTTTTAGCATTAATATGTAAAATAAATTTCTTGGATAATTCCCATTAAAAAGGCAATGAGTATTGTGGAAGATAATATCCCTACAGTAAATAAAATAGCAAGGTTTCCTATTGCATTCACAGGGCAAAATGAGAGCATTATTTCAGAGGGTATAGATAATCAACAACTATCCTTACAATAGCCCCCAACATATGATTCAAGTTCGAAGCTCCAAATAAAAGTCATGAAAGTAATAAAGATGATGATCATCATGAGAGCAATTGATAAGTATGTGCCAGTCACTGCATAGGAGTCTATTTAATCCTACCAACAATCTCTTATTATACTTACAGGAAACTGAGGTCACATAATTGTAAACGGCAGAGCCAAAACTAAAACCCACAGGTGTCAGTCTAATTCTAGCTTGTGGTCTTAACTTCTACTATATATCCCCTATACCTTAGTAATTTTCATACTCATATTTTGGTTCATATGCTTTATGTAAAAAATTTAATCCCAGATGGGCATGATGGCACATGCTTGTAATCCCAGCACTTGGGAAGCTGAGACAGGAGGATCACAGGTTCAAAGCCAGCCTTGGCAACCTAGTGAGACCCTGTTTCCAAATAAGAAATAAAATTGGCCTGGAGGTATAGCTCGGAGATAGAATGCCTCTGGGTTCAATCACCAGTACCCTCCCCCCCCAAATTAATCCTCAGATGTTATAAACAGAAATGAGACCTGCTTTAAGAATTAAAGTCTAAGCCTGGCGTGGTGGCATTCGCTTGTAATCCCAGCATCCGGGAGGCTGAGACCGGAGAATCCAGGTTCATGGCCAGCCTCAGCTACCTAGTGAGGCACTCCGCAACTGAGTGAGACTCGGTTTCAAAAATAAAGAATAAAAAATAGGGCTGGGAGTATAGCTCGGAGGTAGAATGCCCCTGAGTTCAATCCCTAGTACCGCAAAAAAAAAAAAAAAAAAAAAAAAAGAATTAAAGTCTAACTTGCAAATCAGTCACCAAGTTACATTTCTTCCATTACTCTTTCTTACTATGTAGTACCATAGACATCCTAGATTTTATTCTCAAATAATGATAAAATTGCTTATTAGGTCAGCTTTTGAGTTCTTATTCTTACCCATTTACATCAAGATTTTTAAGTGATGTGTTATTGAGTAGAAAGGGAATTTGCTATGAAATTAATATTTATGATTTTAAAGAGAAGTGAAGCTTTATGTTACAGCAATGATGTGAAAGCAATATTGTTTATTTTTTATAATTTGAAAGATCTAGTTTCTGAATGTGCTAAAGCATACATGTATAATGATTTCTGTTTCTTAATGATAACTTCAGTTCTCAGCAATTCAATAGCCCTAAGCCTAGCTGGGCCTGGTGGCTCACACCTGTAATCTCAGTACTTGAGAGGCTGAGACAGGAAGATTACCGGTTTGTGACCAGTCTCAGCAACTTAGGCCATTTCAAAATAAAATAGGGCTGGGGATGTAGCTCAAAGGCAGAATGCCCATAGGTTCAATCTCCAGTAACACACACACACACACACACACACACACACACACACACACACACACACAGAATACTAAGTCATGGATTATACACAACCCCTCCCTTCCTTAGCTCCTCCCTTTTTTCTTATCCTAGCCCTCAAAGAAACCTTGAGCCACATGACCCTGTCTTTCCTGCTCCTTACCATCTAGCAAAATTAACACATTCTCATACGGGCAATGTCACCCCACCCTTAAAGAATAAAGATTAGTTCTTGGAAGTGGAGGAAAAAGCTAGTGGGGAAAAAAAATCTTAGGTTTTACAGGGTGTTAAAATGGTTTATGGACCTCCAGAGGGCTACAGTACATAGACAGTATATCAGTGTATTAAAATTTCACAGGGCAGTAAGGTGTGGTGGTACACACTTGTAATCCCAGTACTTAGGAGGCTGAGACTAGAGGATAGGGGTTCGCAGCTAGCATCAGCTACTTAGGCCCTCCGCAACTTGGAATCTGTTTCAAAATAAAGAATAAAAAAATAGAGCTGGAGGTGTAGCTCAGATGTAAAATGCCCCTGGGTTCAATCCCCAGTACCACAAAAAAAAATTGAAAAATTTCACAGGGCAAGTGGGGCATGGTGGCACATGCTTGTAATCCCAATACTTAGGAGGCTGAGACAGGAGGATCACAGGAGATCTGCAATCGCAGCCAGTCTCAGCAACTTAGTGAGACTTTGTTATAAAGAATAAAAAGTAGGGCTGGGGATGGAGCTGGGAGGTAAAATGCCTCTGATTCAATCCCCAGTACCACAAAAAAAATTTTTTTTTTTTTTTTCACGGAACAGCAGGATAATCTGGGGAGAAAAGTACAACAGTTTCTTTTGGAGAATAATAATGAAAAATATTTGAACTAGGAAGAAAACCCTGGATCCTGAAGAACTCAAGGCAGAAAAGGAATAAGCTGTAGACTATGGAAGGCAGCACAATTGCTGTGCTTGCTAGAGGCAGACCTAGGGGAGGGAGGTGTGGCAAAGAAAAGGAGCTCTTTCAGTTTTGACATTGGGGAATTTTGAGACAGGAAGAAGACTAGATCTATGTGCAGTAAGAAATGGGAAAGGAAAGGGCAGGGGAGAAAACCAACCAGCTTGGAAGCTCTATTCTCAGAGGAGCAGGCATGGTCCTAGGACTTAAGTGAGAAATTAGTGATGTGCAAATAATACATGACTACCTCTCCCAGAAAAATTTAAGTTAATGGGAAGATGGTCAGTGTTATATAACTAAAAACAAGAGATAGGTTGCTATGTAAGAGTGATCTGTTAGGCTTATGATAAAGTCAAAAGAACCTCTTATTATGGCGTGTGCTTCTTCACAGATAGTCCAGATATTATTGTTTACATATGGGCCAGGTATTAGGCCTCATGCAAAGCATACCAGTTAAATAAGATACTCAGATGAATAACTGACTT
Organism: Graphiurus murinus; assembly: GCA_004027655.1. NCBI lineage: Eukaryota > Metazoa > Chordata > Mammalia > Rodentia > Gliridae > Graphiurus > Graphiurus murinus. Next base: position 9,892 of record PVLC010034098.1, read on the forward strand.
TCAGGGAAACCATTATAATAAGGGAGACAGACTTGTATACAGACATTTTAAAAACAATGTGTAACTAGGAACAGAGGCGAGTATAGGTTTTTATTGGCACACGAGAGGATGGAGCTAACCCTAGCCTGGAATCAGTACACAAAGGTCAATTTAGGGTACATATTCATGGGATGTCCAGGAAAAACTTTTGTGTGGGTCTGGGGCACAGGGTAGACCTGAAGATGAGGATTCAGGAGAGTCCACATGGCACATGAAAGCATGAGAGAAGCAAATATAAACCTGGCCCTGGGGAATTCAACCTGTGACGTTTAGGTAGAAGAAAAGGATCCAATAAAAGAACTGAGAAATGGTGGGTTAGGTATAGGTAGGAGAACCAGGAGATAGTAGTGTCAGGAAAGCCAAGAATGGGTAATCGTACCAAATCCTACAGATTTGGTCAAGTAAGGCAAGGAACTTGCCTGCTAACATAGAAACCTTGAGAGAACACATTAAACAGGTTTGTTATTTTTTTTTTGTTTTAAAGTATAAAGAAGAAAATTAAAATTATAAGTTCTTCATTCCAGAGTTACTATCAGCATTTTTAGTCTAATATCTAGTCGTCGTTAGTGTATATGTCTATGTGTCTTCCAGAATATACACTTACTATCTCACTTTTTAAAAACTAAATATATTGTGAGCATTTCATTTCTAAAATATTATTCTAATAATATACTACTATTTTGGCATGGTTGTAGCATAATTACTTTGAACAGTCATTTGTAATGCATATTCCTTTTCTTCGTCTTTTTTTTTTTTTTTGTAGTGCTGGGGATTGAATCCAGGGGCAGGGGCATATACCTCCAAGCTACACCCTCAGTTCCTATTTTATTTTTTATTTGAATATAGGGTCTCCCAAAGTTGCTGAGAGCCTCACTAAATTGTTAAGTCTGGCTTTCAAACCTGAGATCCTCTTGTCTTAGCACCCCAAGTGCTGAGATTATAGTCATGTTCCATCATGCCTGGCTGCCTGTTCTTTTTTTTTTTTTTTCTTTTTTCTTGCAGTACTGGGGATTGAGCCCAGGGGCATTTTACCTCCAAGCTACACCCCTAGTGCTATTTTTTATTCTTTATTTTATTTTTTTTGTGGTACTGGGGATTGAACTCAGGGGCATTCTACCTCCGAGCTACACCCCCAGCCCTACTTTTTACTTTATTTTGAAACCGGGTTTCACTAAGTTGCAGAGTGCCTCACTAGGTAGCTGAGGCTGGCCGCGAACCCGGGTCCTCCGATCTCAGCCTCCCGAATGCTGGGATTACAAGCGTGCGCCACCACGCCCGGCTTATTCTTTATTTTTGAAACAGGTTCTCGCTAAGTTCCAGAGAGTCTCACTAAGTAGCTGAGGCTGGCTGCGAAACTGCAATCCTCCTGTCTCAGCCTACCAAGTACTGGGATCACAAGCATGTGCCACCATGCCCAGCAAGCATCTTATATTTGTATACCACTTTTGGATTTTTGTTGTGCTTGCATATAATCTGTCTCATTTGATCTTTACCAACAGAGAACGAGCAATCCAAGAGATGCGTCGACATGGTCTTCCTACACCGCCTCTTAGTTCTACTCTGAAGTCTCCTTTACATTCTCCTGAACATGTAAATATATAGTTATTAGAAAGGTATGTATATAACAATGAGAGGCAAAGCTACTTTATGGTTGTAAAAATTTTAAAAGTAGTTTTCTCTGTCAGGGAAGGAGAGATTGCCTGGGAAGGTGTCCAGGGAACTTCCTAGAGAGGTAATGTTCTGGTTTGGTGGTGCTGGTTACATGGGTATATACAATTGTAAAATCTCATTAAACTGAATATTTATGATCCATGCAACTTATTATATATAACTTACCTAAATTAAAACAAGAGAGGGCTACAAATGTAGCTCAGTGGTAGAGCACTTGCATAACATGTGCAGGGCCCTGGGTTCAATCACTCCCATTGCAAAAGGAGAGATAGCAACAAAACATTAAATAATAATGATATGTCATGGTGGTATTTGTTGGAGTACCAAATTCAAAATGCTAATAATAGGAGTAGAAGTGTGGACAAAGGCACAGAAACAGGAGTGCATGTGACATAGTAAACTCAATTTGGCAGGAATGGCAGACTGTAAGATAAACGAAGGAGAAAGGTTTGGAAGGTAGAGTTGGAGTCTACAAAGTATTGATTTGGAGGCTAAATTAGGTCATAGTCTTTATTCTGTAAGTCGGGGGGAGCCATTGAAGGTCCTCCTGTCTATAGGATGGATACAAAGAAGGGTTAAGATGTAAGAATTGTTTCTGCTGGATGAACATCAGAACTGTGTTTGCCATATTGGAAAGAGTAGAAACCAGAGGCAGAGAGGCCAGTAAGAAGTTGGAAATGAATAGTATTATCAGTCCAGGATCAGTATAATGAAAGGTAAGGCAGATTTTTTTTTTTTTTTTTTGTACTGGGGATTGAACCCAGGAGTATTCTACCTCTGAGCTACACCCCTACCCTATTTTTTATTCTTTATTTTGAAACAGGGTCTCACTAAGTTGTGGAGGGCCTTACTAAGTAGCTGAGGCTAGCCATGAACCTGCAATCCTCTTGTTTCAGCCTCCCAAGTACTGGTATTACAAGTGTATGCCACCATGCCTGGCTGCTAAGGCAAATTTTTTAAAGTAAATGATAATATACTTACAAAAAGGTGTCATATTATAGATGAACTTTCATACTGAACATACCTGATATGCCCAAATTTAGAAACATTACCCAGCTATAATATAATCCCAGTAACACATCTCTTGGGCTGAGTTCTAGTTCCAACTCTGCTCTAAAAGTAATTGTCATCACTGTTAAAAGCATAGGGTTTTTTTTCTGCCTGTTTTGGACATTTTAGAAATGAGATCATATATTTTTTGTTTCTTTGCCTTAGCTGTATGTCTGAGAGATTCATCCATACTGTTGTGTGTACTTGACCATGTTCAGTCTTGTTGCTGCATAATAGAATACCATTATGTGAATTAACCACAGGCCACTTCCTCAGTCTACTATTGAAAGGCACTTGGTAGTCTCCAGTGTGGGTTTTTACGAATAGTGCTCTGACTGTACACTTAGGACTAAAACTGCCAGCTCACTGCATATATATGTGTTCAAGCTTTAGTAGATACAGCAAAAGTGTTTTTCAAAGTAGTTGAAAAGAGGATACATTTGACTGAGAGAGGGCCAAACGAATGTGATAATTCATTGGAGCTTGGAATGAATAAGAAGTATGAGTCAGGCCCAGAGTTTGGCAGGTAGTGACTGGGAAAAATGCAGACTCATTGACAAAAATAGTTGAGTCAGTCTTTTCTTTTAGTTGATGCATTCCTTTGCCTCTTTTTAATAGAAATACTGTAGATAGAAGATAATTAACATTTCCTGCATGACTCGGTCCTCATTATGAACTTAGGTGTATGCTCTTTCAACATACCAATGCCTCCGTGTTTGTAGGGCCTAGGTTTCAGTGGCTCCTGATTGCCTTAGGTTTATTTGATAAAACATTTATTTTCCTCTTTGAGGACCTCTTCTCAGTGCTTGTTGTCATCACTGTCATCACAACTTGTAAATTGCTGTTATTTGGAATATGATTAGGTAGGGGTTCACCTCATTCTAAAGCCTGTAACCATGACAGACATTGTCCCATGCTTGATTCACAGATGCACTTTAGATCGGGAGTTGACACCCTAGGGTCTGCAGGCCAAATCTACCCCACCACCTGTTTTTGTAAATGAAGCTTTATTAGCATATAGCCATAGTTTACATACTAAGACTGCTTTTCTATACAGCAGCAGAGTTGAGTAGTTGTAATAGTCCCTGTAGCCTGCAAAGCTGAAACATTTACTCCCTGGACCTTCACATCATGTAGCCTCCAGAGTTTCCCTTCCCATCATGTAGCCTCCAGAAAACTCAGCTGTAACCTGTGAGAACATAAGAATGAAAAGGCAAATAATCCTTTGGTCATCTTATTATTATTATCATTATTTTTTGTGTGTGTGGTACTGGGGATTGAACCCAGAGACATTTACCTCTGAGCTACACCCCCAGCCCTATTTTTTATTCTTTATTTTGAAACAGGGTTTCACTAATTTGCAGAGGGCCTCAAAAAGTAGCTGAGGCTGGCCATGAACCTGCAATCCTCCTGTCTCGGCCTCCCAAGTACTGGAATTACAAGACAATGTCAGATCCCATTGGGAAGGAGCTCGGTCCCACAAGACCCTTTCCTCCCACTTCAGATACCAGTTGCAAGCCTCAGGTTGTGACCTGTGCTTCTGACCTACGGGCTATAAATCCAGGTTTCCACAGCCCCCTCCCCTAGTTCAATTAATTTGTTAGAGTGGCTAATACAACTTGGGGACCCATTTATTACAAAGGATACAGACAGGCATCCCGATAGAAGGACAAGGTGTGGCAGAAGGTGTGCTGAGCTTCCCTGCCCTCCAGGAGCAACTACAGGCACTTCCAAGTGTTCAACTTCTGGAATTTTCCCAGCCTAGCCCATTTGAGTTTCTGTGGAGGCTTTGTTAGGTATAGGTATAGCTGATGAATTAATTGGCCATTGGTGATCAGCTCTACCTTCAGTACTTCTCCCTTCACAGGTCATGCTTGGCTTTCCCTAGTGACCAGTCCCCCACCCCAGCCACCAGTCATCTCAACCAATGACACTCTTATTACTCTAGGTTCCCAGGAACTATCTGCCAAGATCCATAAGCAAAGACCAAATCTGTATTTCTTATTATATCTTGTATTACACATGCTTACTGAGGAAATATAAAGGACAGAAAAGTATAAATAAGGAAAACAAATTTTTTTTTATTTAAAAGCATAGAATAGTACTTTTTAAAATATAAGCGTGTTTAGGGCACAAAGTTTTATTAGAGACTATAATTTCATTTAAAATATTTCAGTCTTTTATGGACATATTAAGTAACCTTATCACTTTTCTGTTAACCTATTTCTCCCTCCCCCTTTTCAGAATAATGGTTTCCGTGAGTTTTAAAAGAACACAACAGTAATGAAATATTCGAAGTACTTGTTCCTGAAAATCATGAACATTGACACAAATTCTACCTCTGTCAACTTTTATTTAATCAATGAATATTTATGTAAGAAAGTTTTGTTTAAAAGGCTATATTAGTGTATATTTTCATATATATGACAGAACAAAATATGTATTAATGGTGCTTAACTAATGTAATATCTGTTTTTAGTATTCCTGATTTAAATTACTCTTTAAAAGTACATATACAGTGAATTACTATAATGTATTGTTCACATTATACTTTAATAATGTTTCTTAATGAGCCATGATATATATGTAAATATTCTTACAGTGCTTGTTTTTAAAGTTTTTGTACCTGTTTATAACCAATATCTTAATCTATTTACAAAGAATTATCAACTTTGATACTATGATGTCATGCTTTTTTCTTCCAAATGTAAAATTAATTATTCATAGTTTGTATGTCAAGTGGAATATATATTCAAGTCTAGTCTTAATATCAGAAGTCCTGATAAAATAACTACCATGAGTCATTAATTATTGTCAACTAGAAGAACTGTGATGAAAAAGATACACTTATATATTATGTATGATATTATAATATTTTGATTGTGACATGGGCTCTTCACATAATATAAATCCTGTCAAAACCAAGCTATAAACATGATGTTCAGAATTTTATAAAACAATAGAACAGAAATTTGGAACTTTTTTCAAGCTATAAACATGATGTTCAGAATTTTATAAAACAATAGAACAGAAATTTGGGACTTTTTTTCAGTAAATAAAATTCCTCAGTGTATTAAGTCTAAAATTTAAGAATATAAAAGTATATCGAGTTAACTAGAGTAAAATATTTTGTTACAATTCAATGATATCAATTTGGGGGGGGGTATTGGGGATTGAACCCAGGGGCATTCTACCTCTGAGCTACACCCCCAGTCCTATGTTTTATTCTTTATTTTGAAACAGGGTCTCACTAAGTTGTCGAGATTCTCACTAAGTAGCTGAGGCTGGCTGCGAACCCAGATCCTCCAGTCTCAGCCTCCCAAGTACTGGGATTACAAGCTTACGCCACCACACTTGGCTCAATGATATCAGTTTTTGCAGATTCTAATTCTGTATGTTGTAGCTTGACAATCTTCTAGAATAGTATGTAAATATTGACCCCATGGGATAGAAATTGAAAACAATTTTTTAAAATTCAATTTTAAAGAATTTAGGTATATACTTATATTAAGTACAAAATAGAATATCAGATAAGAAAATTAATCGTGTTTAAACCACACATATATGAAGAAAATTCTGTTCTTACAGATTTCATTATGATTAAAAAATTGAAAACTAACAAGGAAAGTGAAAGATTATTATATGTATTTTTTCTTTTTGTGGTTTAATGAAATTTGTGTGTGTGTGTACCTGTAGGTGCTTTTTTCTAATGTGCTGGATGTGTTCAGGGCATGCCTTTTGCTATAGTTCAGGGTGTGTTTGAGTGTGGTGTAGCTTGCTTTCCCACCATCTTTGTAATTTTATGTGTTCCATCTCCTTTGAGTGAATCCATGTATTATAGCAAAATACAAGAGAAGTGGAACTATTTGCAATGTCATATGGAGAATCTTTTAATAAATATATGTAAGTAAAATAAAAATTTGTCCCCACCTTTTCCCCCAAAGTAATAGTAAGACATATTTTGTAAGACACTTCATTTTTAATATTTTCTGTAATTTAAAAATGTTTAGTTTGACATAATTGTTATTTTCATAACCATGATACTATAATTTTTTTTAAAAATTAGTTTTAAAATATTGAATGTTCTGATCTTTTATAGATGTTTTAAATTTTGTTAGAAACAATTCTTTTTTTTTTTTTTTCGGTACTGGGGATTGAACTCGCAGGCATTCTACCTCTGAGCTACACCCCCAGCCCTATTTTTTATTCTTTATTTTGAAACCGGGTCTCACTAAGTTGCGGAGGGCCTCACTAGGTAGCTGAGGTTGGCCGCGAACCTGGATCCTCCGGTCTCAGCCTCCTGAATGCTGGGATTACAAGCATGCGCCACCACGCCCGGCTTCAAGTCAAAATTTTTTTTTTTTTGCGGTACTGGGGATTGAACTCAGGGGCGTTCTACCTCCGAGCTATACCCCCAGCCCTATTTTGTATTCTTTATTTTGAAACCAG
>PVLC010034099.1:0-17219 GCA_004027655.1 Graphiurus murinus
ATTTCAATAGTTTCAGCTAAGAAGTGAAATCAGATAAAATAAAAAAATCATCTCAAATATTCCTATTAAATTGCCTCTACCAGCAGAAAGCTAGTACATCAACAATGGTTATAGAAGGCAAAGTTGGTCTAAGTTGCTAACTCTACCTTGGGAAGGGAATTTATCATTGTTGTCATAGATGATGAGACATCTTTTCAACAGTCACTGTAGCCTTGTCAGAAGACTCACTTGTCAATTTCCTGATTGCAGTGCCTGAAGTCATGGTCTCTTGCTATTTGAAGGATGATTGCCATTTTTTGATGAGCATTCTTCTGCTCCATGCTTCAAAGTAGTAGTGTAAAATTCAAGTGAGGAAGAGTATACCACGTGAATAAAAAGGCACAGGAAAATGTTCAGGTTTCAAATGAGATCTGAACACAAATGTTCCAGGATATAAAAATAGAACCATGGCATATAGCCACGATGATGTTGCATATGGCCTGTTAGGGGAGGTATCTTGTGTTCTTTGGTCAAGCATATGCATTTAGTTTTTGCAGACTTTCAAGAAGACAACACTGTGATAGAAAATTGGGTAGGGCAAAGATTTGGCTCATCAGATCATAATCTTAAATGTCTGTGATGACATTTCCAGTATCTATGATTCTCTGAATGCATAATTCATTTGTGAAAATACTCAATAAACTTGCTAGTAGAGATTCAAAATTTCCTGTTTCTTGAGTTCTTTCCTTGGTCTATTAAAACCAATTTGTTCTTTTCACAGCAGTTTCTTCACAAGAAATTTTTTTCTTTAATGTATATACTGTTGCACTGAGACTTGCAAGTTATAAATTGTAGTGGTACCAGACTTTCACCGTAGACCTGCAGAGCATTTTTAATAGTGCACTGGGTTTGGAGGAAAGGTGCATTTTGTCTTTTCTGTTGCTGTAAGGGTGAGAGATTTAGGATCCTCAGGGTTTACTGAATAAAATCATGTGTTGGAGAAAGTGAAGGGTTTCTATGGGCTGGTACTGGAAGAGTATCAAAGACAGAGCAAGCAAGTGAGAGAGATTTTTTTAAACATAAGAAACATCAGATACCAAGTTCAATATAGATAACTGAAATTAATCTGTATTTAAATTTTATTGGAAATATTGAATATAACCATGCGTTTTAAAAATCTTAAAATTCAGATTAGTCCAAATATAGCATTACTTGAACCTTTACTTTTTATTTGACCCTTCTTGCCTGTTTCATAAACTTACGAAAATCTCAAGATAGGAATATTAGTTTAAAATTCAGTCAAAAATGAAATATAAATTTCCAGGGAAATCTCATTGTTAAGAAGAGAGTTAAAAGCAAGCATGGGGAGACTGACCTCCTAGCCACCAGGACCACCCAACCCAACATACCAGGACCACACAACCCTTTTTATGGCAGTGATTTGAGGAAGGTCCCACCCATTTAAATAGCTTCAACCTTGGGATTCATGCAAACACTGTCATCCTTGTTCCTGCAAATTTCATAAATATGTGATTATGTTGTGATTTCTCTGTTAAAAATCTCCTCACAAGTGAAATAGGGTGTTAATTAAAAGAGAGAGAGTGAATGAAAATCTTTAATTCTTATTGCTAAACCACAGATCAAAACAGCAGGAAATGTGCAGACTGAAACTTAAAGACTAAAGAAAGAAAAGATGTAAGAGTCGAGCAGTGTTCTCAGCTGGCTGGCACGTTTCCCTATGGTGCCAGCATGTTTGAACCAACAATTATTCAGAAAGAATGGGAATTATTAACAGGAATAAAGCAACCCTCTTAGGTCTTCCAGGACAGGCATAATAATAATAAAAAAAAATAATTATCAGCTATCTGAAACATCTTTCACCCATGGATCTCATGGTATTTATCTAATATTACTTAATTAAAATTCATTACTATATATGAGGGAGAGAATTGCTACATTTTACAGATTGAAAAATTGCTTTTCAGGAGACTGAAAATCTTGACTGAGCACACTCACTTTATGGTTAAACATGGAAATAAACACTGCCTTTACTTCTTCTGTTGCTCACCAAACTACACAATCAAAATTTAAAGTAAAATAAACAATTTTTTTTAGTCTAAATGACACAAAATCACCACCGTTGGATTTGGAGAAGGAATTATCCCTCTTCTTTTACTGAATTGACTATATTTTTAGAGAGCAGGGATATCTTCTATTTGTGTTCAATCTTCCTGAAAGCTAATGAATACCAAGTAACTCTTTCACATTTTGGGGTTTGCTGAGCAAATATTCAGGTTTTATTTTCTTTTAATTTTTATTTTTCTTGATCACTTTACAATTCACTTTGAGCCACTTTTAAAATATATTTTTTAAACCCAAATGAAAATAGGAGGAAAATGTCTCCAAACAAAAATATTGGAGGCAAAAAACATTTTTAAGGGAATGAGCCTCTGAAACAATAACTAGTTTGTATTTGCTAGAATGGCTAGAAATTAACATTATTATATTTAATAATAAAAATTCATTCAATGGATGCTTAGTGTAGTTGATCGTATTAATAAGAACTTACCCCCTCAAAATTTTCTTGTACATACAAGTAGACTGTAGTATGTTAAATAATCATGGTGATATCAACAACAGTAACAGTAGTGATGCTATTGGAAAATACAAGTCAAATTTATTGTGTCTACTTTGTGGCAGGCTCTCTGCTAAGCACTTTAGTGTTCTCATTTCACCGTTCTTGATCTTCATCTAGGATGCAGGTTCTACTGCTAATAGATAAGCAGCTTTTGTTCCATTGGCTTCCTGGAATGAGTTACTCCAACTTTTAGAAAGTTATTATTTGGGTCTAACCTATAATTTCCATTTTCATGTTCCAAGGAAGGCTGAACTATCTTTTGGCTTTGAGTATTTATATTAAAAAAGAGATCATAAATGGCAATCCATACTTTCAGTCTGTGTGAATTCTATAACATATTTTGTTTTGAAACTGCAATTTTTTTTTTTTTTAAAGAAGATGTCTATTTTTTTGAAAGCTCAGAAAGAATCTGGCAATAACAACACAACAGGAGTAAATAAACTGAAAAGGAAGGAAGGATAATTGTCAATGAAAATTAACAGGTCAGTATATATATTTTTTTCTTTTGAGTACAATAAGGACTTTAGTGCAATTGGAACAAGCAAGTTATTGTTAGCACAGAAGAGGAACATCCACTAGGAAACCTGGAAGTGACTGCATTCCCCATGGAGAAGCCAGTAATGCTGCAAGTGAATCTCTTCTAAAATGATTGGCCTGAAATCACATCTCAAAGTTATGTGAGTTGAGTTGCTGTTGTCATTTTACTATTGCTAGAAACTAAGATTTCACAACATTTTCCAATCATAACGTTCATTTTTAAGTGACTATTTAAAAATTATTTTCTTACAGACATGCATTTATTTTTAGTATGCTTCTTTGGCCTAGCATAAAAATAGATGTCATATAACAGTCAACTTTATCTTTCTGAGCTTAGATATTTTAATGCAAAAAACCTCAGGACACCTGTGCTTTAGTTTTTGTTATGTCACAAACTAGTTTTCTTAATGTTTTTTTCTTTCCTTTATCATTATTTTTGGCCCTATTTTTATCCACAAAATTGTGGATCTGAAATAGATTACCTCTTTGTTCTCCAAAAATGCTGCAATATGTACGGAGAGTCATGGTCGGTATTGTCTAACAAGATAAAACAAAACTCTTTTCTATAGCCTCCTGTTTGCTAATGTCACTATGTTAAGACACACCACTACAAATGGACAATTTTTCATTTCTTGAATTTGCTCTGTTGTTTACTTCTACCTTTGCTTGTGCCATGCCTGTTTCTATGGTATTCTGGAATGCATATTTAATATTCAAGATACAGGATAAATGTAGTCCCTTTTAAATTCTAACATCTTAATTCCCCCATTTAATGAACCATGAATAATCCATCTCCAAATGATTTTTGAGGTGTGCTTTGGGAACCTTCATCTAGCCTGATACCTCTAGCCCAAATCCGTAGGACTTTAGAACCTAGAGACTAAAATCGGACAGGAAGTCAGCACACAACCAAAGCCCTTCAAAGTGACTTTAAAGGAAAATTCAGATGATTTGAATTCTTACCTAATGACTTTTGAAATTTCCATACTCACCAGAACAGAAATTATAGACATTTAGACCGATCCACACTCAAGTTCTGCACCCTCACTTGGCTCTTTATATACTTGTGAGTAATTCAGTCTTCTCACTCTTGCTGGCACTTATGTCCTGCTCTTAAATACTGTGCTGGCCACGCACAGTTTATCCTAAATTTAGGCTGTCCTAAATGTTCCTGTTTAAATGTTACATTTTCACCTGTACAATAGGAGTAAGAGTGAAGCTGAACAGTATTGTGCTTTGTTTAGACTCCATAGATACAACCATGAATGGTGTTTTGGAAATTATGGTACTTTTGAAGACCTCATTCAATGGAAGTAGGGCTAGGTATCAAAGAGTGAAGTTTTCCTTATAGCAACCATCATGTCATGGGATTATTTTAGGGATTCAGAAGTACATTTGTATTGTGGAGTTGTTGCTGAATTTGTCCTCACGAAAGATACAGGAGTTAGCAAACAGTCGCACAGAGGTATGTAGGAGTTGGAGGGGCAGTACTAGCTTCTTTCTCTTTTTTTCTAGTATGAAGTTATGAATCTCACTAACTGAAGTCCTTGAAAACATTTGAGTCTGAAATGTGAGAGAGTCACCTAAGCTACAGGTATATATGTTCAGGTCCTATGTCTCTTACTGAATTCTGTGCTTCAAAGCATGGATCAATATTTTCCTTTCTCTGTCTTGCACATAGGACAATCTCAATAAACACTTATAAGAAACACCAGGCCTTCTCCCTGTCAACTATTGGAAGCTAAGTACAAGCTGCTCAAATAAACCTCTCACTCCCCTCTCTGTTTCCCTAATTAAATTATTTCTAATAATTTGTACAAATATCTATTGCTACATAATTCTTAAGAGTTCTATGGGATGGTGCACAAACTTGACCACATGTGGAAATTGCCTGGAATGATTTAGAAACCACTAATGTCGGGATACAGCTCCAGAGATTCTGATTAACTCCATCTGGGGTTCATCCTGAGTATCATTTTGTTTTTGTTTTGTTTATTAATATTTTTAAAAATCTTTCCAGATAACTAATGTTCAGGGAATGTTGAGAACCAATATAGAAGAGCAACAACAGCAAATAGTTCCAGGATAATAGTTCACTACTTGTGGCCAAAACTCTATGGAGATCACAAAGCTAAGTAAGGCCCCACAGAATTTATAATCTAGGACATTTATTTGGATAATCACCACCATCAACATTACATAGCATCTAATCCTGTTTACTTTCACCTTATTGACTCTCAAGTTAAAGAGCTACAAAGGCTTCATCCTTTTGCATCTTTTCTTAACTATTTTAAAGCATTGGTATTGTTCACCATACAGTAAAACATATAAAGTGTCCTCAAATAAATGGAGATGGGAAAAACCAAATAATTCACTAAATTCCCCCGCCAATAAATTTATGTAAAAAGAGTCAGACATCCACCTTTCAGAACCAAAATGTCAAGCTTGTAAAAATAGTATTCTTGGGAGTTACATTTGATCATTTGTTAAATATGGGGATATAAAATGTGGAAATCCATGTGTAATGCTTCAAATCCCTAATCTGGTTTAAAAGGTCAGTTGAAGCCTAAAAGGACTTGACATTTTACCTTTAAAAGTCTGACTTTTGGACTTAAGACTTAACAACATTTCAGCCTGAATGACCTGAAGGATAAATACAAAGCTGGTTTCAATTGAACTATTTAGAAAGCAGGGGATCTTCTAATTTGTAAGATAGCATTCAGAGAGCTTTTTCCATTAAGAACTCAATCGACTGAAAAATGATTTCCTTGGGTATTTCACAATCTTTCAATGCTTGTGTAAATTTTACGCAGGAGGTGGGCGGTGTGTGAGGCTCAAGATATAAAGCACCATGGCACGAAGGAGGAAAACCATCTTATGAGCCTCAGAAAACTGACAATCACCTGTAAGCAAGGCACAGTGCCTCTGTTTACCAGTTTCTCCCTCAGGTGAAACAATGCACATATCAGATATTCATTATAGTTTTATTTCTTGAAGCAAGTTCAATGACTTTTTCAAATGATCATTATCATCAATTAATATTTATTGAGCACCCACTGGGTACATATTATGAAAAGGCCAGTAAGCTATTATGTGACAAATTTCTTACTGTAAATTATACTTTATGCACTTTTACTGTGTTTTCATGGGACTGACTCTCTTTTGCATGGTTCATGCAAAAATGTCACTTGAGTGAAAGCAACAAAGGATTAGAATGAGAATTCTAGATATAGTTTTGTGTATTGTTTATGTGAATGTGTGTGTATGTGTGTGTGTGTGCAAAATATCAGAAAAGTTAAGATTTGTGGTGGCTATATTCTTACTATTCCATTTTTACTTTATTGATAAGGTTACCAACATTCTTTTAACAAATAAAATCACAGAGAGAATGAAACAAATATAATTACAAACTATTATATATGCTCAGAATATTGCCTTTTAGCCGGGTGTGGTGGCGCATGCTTGTAATCCCAGCATTTGGGAGGCTGAGACTGGAGGATCGCAGGTTCGCTGCCAGCCTCAGCTACTTAGTGAGGCCCTCCGCAACTTAGTGAGACCCTGTTTCAAAATAAAGAATAAAAATAGGGCTGGGGGTATAGCTCGGAGGTAGAAAGCCCCTGAGTTCAATCCCCAGTACCGCAAAAAAAAAAAAAAAAAAAGAATATTGCCTTTTAAAAAGTGTACTTTTATTGGTGCATTGTAAGCTCACATGATAATGTAGTTCAGTGTGATAGTGACATACATGCACACAGTACTTGGTGAGCTTTTCCCTGGCTCCTTCCTCACTCCCTCCCTTTCTCCATACATAGTACTGAGATTGGCATTGATAATCTCACATATGTGGTATATTTCCAATATTTGGACTGAAATCAGAATATTATAGTGATATATGCATATATATGTTTATAGAAGCACAATTCACAGTAGCCAAATTATGGAACCAATCAAGGTGTTCATCAGCAGATGAATGGATTACAAAATTATGAGCTATACACACAATGGAATTCTACTCAGAAATAAGGAAGAACAGAATATTTCCTTTAACATGAAAATGAAGTTCTTTTTGAAGAGCCTGAATTTTTCTTATCAACAAAGGCCACTTTAAATCTAAGCTTCCATCAGAACATTTCCAAGGATTATCCAAACACAGTTTAGACCTACACACATATTTTTGTCTTGCTGAGAGATACTCCCAAGCTAGATTCCAAAACTGACGAAACATTTCTTTCTTCTTACTTCAGATCTTCTTTAGATGTTGGGAGAGTCTGGGAATGTGAGAATCCTAGGTAACTTGTTCAGATAACATATAAAATGATAGAACTTTTAGGTTTTTGTGAGCATCATGCTAAATGAGTACTATTTAATGACTATTTATTGAAAATAGGTGACATACAAGCCCCTATCATGGTCTCTGGGAATACAAATATAACTCAAATACCTGTCCTGCTTCCAATGCGATTTTCCAAATTGCCATGCTTCATAATTTTCACATTATTTTTGTAATTTTAAACTCTATTAATCTGGCAGCCTTTTGTATAAAAATACTTGTAGACATCTATAATCTTTCAAGTGTGAAAGCTGCTAACTATTAATTTGTAGAAAAGAGGAATTACAGAGGCTTGAGAAGGCCTGTGTGAAGTTGTCCTAAATTTCCATGTTTAAATATTACAGTTGGGGTAAGAGTGCGGCTGAACAGTACTGTGCTTTGTTTAGACTCCAGGGAGACAGCTATACATGGTGTTTCAGAAATCATGATTACTTGAAGACCTTATTCAGTAGAAGTCAGGCTAGGCTTCAAAGAGTGAAGGGAACAACAGGCTGATGTCTTCAGTGGACAACATCCCTCTTCTAGCTCTTTTCAGTGTAACTCAGTATCATGTGTAAAGGGAGATTAAAATTCAGATGCTGGGAGAGGAGGAAGAGTAACAGGTGAATAGAGCCTGTTGATAGAGCATTCTCATCTCATTCAAGGCTTCGGAGATGCACGTCTAAGTGCTAAAATGGAAGCCCCGGTTGATAAATAAACCCCTAAGAAAGAAATTGGACCATAGCATATCAAATTCTATTTTTAAAAAGAATTATGCCAAAATCACTCAATCAGTATAACAGAAATAAAGTCACTTTAATAGAACATTATCACAGGATCAATGTCTCTCACTTTGAAAAAATAACCATTTCTCCTTCACTTCGACACTTATTTTTGATAAATGCTTCGGCTTCACCTCGGTATTAATTTCTCAGCTAGGTATTATTATGCTGTGACAACCTTCTATTCCATTGTCATTGTGTCAGGTTATTGAAAAGGATAATAGGTAGATATATTTGCCTTTAGAATGTTAAGAAATGAATGGCATTTCTATTCCTTATTTATCGACAGTACTTCTTAATTTCAGAGAGTGGTTCTAATGATAATTACTAGATTTTTACATTGGTAGAAAATGGGAATGTATGTCAATAATAGTACAGTTTCATATTTATCAATTGTTTTCTTCTATAAATATAGAAATTTAGCAATCATCATTAAGATTGCTGTTATTTATTAAAATCTGAAAATAATCCATTTTCCCTCTAAGTAATCTGGTCCATTATCTGCTAATTCAATAATATAAAGAGATGTTAGAAACTTTTTTTCCCAGTTATACAGCAAACAGTCAATTAAAAAAAATCTGTGCACTATAATTTCCACAGAATAGTTTTCCTATTCGTTTCTAACAGTTTTTTGTTTGTTTGTTGTTGTTGTTTTTTTTTTACAAAGAACAGTATCAAGACAGTATAAAGCAACCTTCACATTAACTATCTGATGTGTGTCTGAAAGATATTAAAATCAAGTAAACAATTGAGAGATGTGATAGCTCTTTCGATTCACTAACAATGTTAGAGCTATTTTTCTGGTATGTACTTGACAAAAATTAGCAAGGATAGCATGGATTTATGCTGCCAAAATCTATCTATCTTTTGGAACAATGTAAAAAAAAAGAAAAAAATTCATAATCACTAGATTTGCAAGAATTTTGAAGTCTGACAATTATAAGTGATAAAGACATGGGCATAGAAACTCATGTATATCAGTGTCTGGAATTTAAATTTGGAGAACATTTTGGGGATAATTTGTCAATGCACGATATAATAAAATATATGCATACTATTAAGTACTATTGAGGTTAAAATAAATTAATTAGACTTCCAATCTTCAACATTAATAAGTTCTAAAATAACCTGTATATAAAAAGAGTAAAAAATAATACTAGAAATACTACTTGGTTAATTTTTAAGAGCATGCAAAATTATTTCATATATTATTATAGATACATATATTTTTAAAATATCTAAGTATCATGCAGACCTGAAATGATGCATCATAATTTCAGAAAAATGGTTAGCTCTCAAGAGGAAGAAAATAATGTGATGGGTAAGATTAAAAAAATGCAATATCAGCCGGGCGTGGTGGCGCACGCTTGTAATCCTAGCATTCGGGAGGCTGAGACCGGAGGATCCGGGTTCGCGGCCAGCCTCAGCTACCTAGTGAGGCACTCCGCAACTTAGTGAGACTCGGTTTCAAAATAAAGAATAAAAACTAGGGCTGGGGGTATAGCTCGGAGGTAGAATTCCCCTGAGTTCAATCCCCAGTACCGAAAAAAAAAAAAAAAAAAAAATGCAATATCATTTTAATGTTTATTCTTTAAAGAAAAATACTGTCAGGGAAATAAAGACAACATATTAACATTGGTAATTCTTTTTGTAATAAGTACATGGATGTTTGTTAAATTACTGCCTGCATTTTCCTTTATGTTTTAAATATTTTTATAATAAAAAATACCTAAGTGAAATATACAAGTTGCATCTTTTTCTATATTCAGTTATCAGTGCAATCTCATTCAAGTATTTTCTTTGTTCACCTTTCATTAAACAAACATTCATTGAAAAACTGCACTTCTCCAGGCGCAAGGCTACATTCTAGAAATTCAAAGTTAAATAAGATGCCTTCCATGCCTTCTAGTCTAGTTAATGATTTATACTAAAACCTTTAATCATTCTTTAGTATTCTCTTATGCACAATGGTAGTAGTTTCCTTGGTGAGGAAATGCACCATTATCTATTAACAATGCCTTCTTTATCTTGTGTATCTCTATTAATATAGTGTGTTGATTTAGGGCTTTGCTAATCATTAGAAGTTACATTAATAAAAAGACAGGTTCCTTTGTTTCTGTAAAGAACATTTAGTACATTGCAACCTTAGAATCCTGAATCAGTGGTTTCTAGGCTTCTGGGGTTCATGTATCAAAAAAAAAAAAAAAAGCATCAAAGAATGTGGACCATTTAAAAGAAGGTGGTTCTTCTTTATGGCTGAGTAAAATTCCATTGTGTACATATCCCATAGTTTTGTAATCCATTCATCTCTCGATGGACATCTTGGCTGCTTCCATAGTTTGACTAGTGTGAATTGTGCAGCCAGAAACATAGATACACATGCGTCGGTCTGATAGTTTGCTTTCATGTTCTTTGCAGGGAAATGGATGCAACTGGAAAATATTATGTTAAGTGAGATTAGCCAGTCACAAAGAGTAAAGAAGCATATGTTCTCCCTAATATGCGGATGTTAGGGAGAAGATGGGGCATAATAGAGTCCCCAGATGAAAAAGTAGAGACCCTCGATAAACAAAGAAGTTGATTTAACCGAAGGGGATGGGCGGGGGGGTGGGGGGAAGACATCCTAAGGCACATGATGTACTTACACAATTATATCAAGATCACTCACTGAACTGAACATGAGGGGGAGGGAGGGTGATAGAGCGGGGTGGGAATTGGGGAAGGGGTCAGATAAGAAATGTGTGCACATATGTCGTTATCAATTTGTACCTAACAAAGATGTATACATACAAAGCACGAATTATAACAATAAAAAAATAAAAGAAGATGGTTAAGATTTATTTTGCTCTTGTAATATTATCACCTACTAACACTGTCATTTAATAGAAGAAATTATGTTTTAGTAAAAAGTAGAGATATATGGTCCTTTAAACTAAATGATCTTACCTTTTTTTATAAAATTGCTTTTTTAACATTTTTTACATTTTGCTGTGAACTACTAAAAATTTTTATCATGGGTCAGTGTAGGGTTCCAGCTTGACATAACTAGAGCCATCTTGATGGTAACTGCCATTTGGACATCCCAAGCCCTGTAGGACAAATGATGAATGATATCATTAAGGTCACCAAGAGTATTGTGCTGACCACGGTTGTTCAGTCTTTTTCCTAACTGTTGTTTGAATTTATTAATTTATTTGAGGAAGAACAGGTACACTCTGATTGTCCACAACCCACCCTTGTCTAGGTAAATATATAAATCCTGTCCTCCTACATTGAGGTATAGGGATTCACCTGCCTCAAAAGACACACATCTCTCTGTAAATTTTCAATAAATTGTACTTTTTGCCTCTTTCTTTGTTCTCATGATCTATTCCATACTTGGTGACTAGTTTTAATATACCAGAAAGGTTTTTCTACCCCAAAATACACCTGCCCTCATGTTCCCCATGCTCTGGACCTTGTGTAACCACATTGGATATTAGTAAGTAGGTACATTTTCAGAAAGTCTTTATCCTGTTTTAGAGGGATCCCCCTTCCTGACTGCTAATGACATTCCTGTAATTCTTCCATGTATGCTAATTAGTGAAGGGAGATGAACTCAAGGGTGGACAGTTATCTTAAAAGGCATTTGCTTCACTCAAAAATTAATATTGAGACTGCTAATAGCACCTTGAATTTGTAAAAGACTCTTATTGTTTCTAAGCACTTGTATATTGCTTCTTTCTAAAGCACAATGCCAAAGAGGAAAAGGAAAGAATAAGTGAACTCTTTCTAAGTCTTGGGATTCATCATGTCCTAGTGTCTACACTAAGTTTATTCAGCATCCACAAACCAGAAGAAACTTTAACAACAACAGCAACAAATGAACTATTGCAATCTTTACCAACATCTGATTAAAATCATATGTAATATATTTCAAAATCACACCAACATTTCTCAACTACCTTCCTTTCCTCCTCAGTTCTATGTTAACAACTCTTCTTTAGCCTCTCAGCTGTGAATGTCTTACTTATTTCTCTCACTCACCTTGATGTAGCATTCTCTGTTTCTCTTTTTCCTTTACCTCTTTCATGCATACAGCCTCTTAGACTCACTGAGTTCTTTAAAATTTCCCTTCTGCTTTCCAATAATCTAGATCCTTTTCACTAGATGATAGTCTGGAGACTAGACCCAGAAATCCTTACTCTTTTTTTTCTCTCTATTTTTGTATCTCTCCCCCATTCTCATGATTCGGCACCACAAAATGCAATGTGAATAAGGCCAGCAAATCTGAGATTCTTTTTAGAGGAAAGAAAGAGTGGAGACGTTGAGTAGCAGATGAAAAGGTTTTCTGTAATTGAGATTGAAGGGGAGAGGGTGGAAACTGGGAAAGACTGACAGCATGTGAGTAAAAGTTGTTCAGAGCATTAAACAGGTGAGAATTATAAGACAAAGAAAAATGAAACAGGCATTGGAATCTTAGGGCACATGGTTATCAAGGTGGACCATTTGCTTACCCTATCAGGAAAGGTGGTCCTGACACTGCTCTGAGATTTGCATGGGTAAAGACAGCTAGAGCCATGACCCAATAGATGAGCTTGTTCCCAATATAAAGATATGTCCCTTTGTGTTTAAAGAACAGAACTCCAATAGACCCCTGTTATGCACAATGATTACAAAAACCTTCAGTTAGGAAAATAATGTTGAATCTATTTGACAGGTGCCTGTTTGTTTCCTATTTTACACGTGATAAAAACACCCATGAAATGCTTTGATAATAATCAAAGCAACATGGCAGGTAGACTCTTACTGATTCTCAAGCTCACTGGGGTCATGGCTTCATTCAAAAATATTCTAGAAAGCTATGGAATTGTAGGGGCATAACAGAATATAGATACAGGACAGGGATTGTTTTGTGTTTCTTTTCATTCCTACAGAATAACACATATTACCAAAATTTTGATACTCCTTTGTTCTCTGTTGCTTTACACACAGATGAGAACAATGGGGCTGGGTGGTTTCTGAGGCCTTTTAAAATACGACCATTGTTTATTGACTGGAAACTTAATGGTTGCCAGGCATGGTGGCGCACGCTGGTAATTCCAGTACTTGGGAGGCTGAGACAGGAGGATCTGGGTTCATGGCCAGCCTCAGCTACTTAGTGAGGCCCTCTGCAACTTAGTGAGACCCTGTTTCAAAATAAAGAATAAAAAAAAATAGGGTTGGGAGTGTAGCCTGCAGGTAGAATACCCCTGGGTTCAATCCCCAGTACCAAAAAAAAAAAAAAAAACCCAAAATCAAACAAACAAAAA
Source organism: Graphiurus murinus (assembly GCA_004027655.1). Classification (NCBI taxonomy): domain Eukaryota; kingdom Metazoa; phylum Chordata; class Mammalia; order Rodentia; family Gliridae; genus Graphiurus; species Graphiurus murinus. The sequence continues at coordinate 13,534 of PVLC010034099.1, forward strand.
AAAACTTAAAAAACTTAATGGTTAGTTTTTTATTCTCTAAAATTTTGAACTACAAAGCTTCAGGTAAATATATATAACTGAGTTGGTCATAATCCTAAACACACTTGATGCAAATTATATAAAAAGCAGATTGGAAAAGCATTCCCAAGATCATCATCCCCCCCCAAAAATGACAGAATTATAATATGTAAGTTTTTCTTCCAACTGTCTATGTAAAGGGTCCTTTACTGAAGCAGATACCCGAGAGTCTCATGTAGTTTATTCTAGATGTGGTAGGCCAGAATGCTGTAAGGCACATCTTCCAGATGCATTACATTTTAAAACACTTACTCTCAAAAACTTTTTGAAGTTCTGCTTGGTACTACTTTGCTCATTGACTCATGTTTAGATTACAGAAACAAATGATCAAGCTGAAACTCATTCTGAAACAAAATTCCTTTCCCCCCATAATATAGTACATAAACCAAGCTGCAGCCCTTGCATTTTTTACCATCTGGCCCACAGTGTGAGATGATATTAGTAGCATGTCAGGGAATTTTTTCCCCTCTCCTTTCAAAAAAAAGATAGAAAGAGGGAGAAAACGAAAAAAAAAATAATCCTAATCTATAGTATGAAGAGTATTAAATGAAACATCTGCCTTGCTGAATGAGTAGATGAACTTTGCAGTCTGCAAGCTGCTGGTGTTTGTCAAATACATGTTTACATTGCTGACTGCTGTAAATTTTCAAGATGGTGACATGAAATTGACTTACTAAAATATCTTATTCAAATCTCTTAAAACACATGTTTCATTTTTTTGTCATTTTTTTCTCCTTTAATGTCCTTATTCTTGGTGAAAGGCATTGCCGATTGAGACAGTGAGAGGTTGCTGAGATTCTAGTCAAACTGAAGCCTCTGAGTAAAGAAAAATTACATAATAAAATCTGCCTAGAGCTAGCATGAAAGTCTTGTTAATGTAAAACTATAATCCGAGATGCTAAAAGATACCAATGAAAGAGTCATAGAATTTAGGCAAATTCCCTGTAAAAAGAGACAAGATGACACTTTTCATGTTGTATAAGAGGGTTACTTTTAAAAATAATAATATCTGCTTGATGGCTGATTATAAACTCTACTAAATTCAGTCCTTTACAGTGAATAAAAAAATCAATGAGTGAACATTTCTCAAAATCTTCCTAAAATATAATCCTGTCATACAAAATACCACATAGCCTAATGAGGAATGTGAATCTTATTGAAGAGAAATCTTAGTCTAAGTTTCAAGTTTCTTTCTGTAGTGTAAACATCCATTTTTGCTATCAACTCTAATATCACATACTAAAAACCAAGATTTTCTTAAACTTGTGCAATATTTAGGACCAACAAATGTTTATCCAGTTTTTTGCTCTGTTACACCATAAGGTCTAGAGGATAGATTAAAAGTAAAACTTTAATACTATAAATAGAGATTGTACTCATTTCATTTTCCACCTTTGAACATAGAGAATGCTGATATAACTAATTTCCAGTGAACTAAAATTCACTGTTTTTTATGATTATAATTTTTTTATGCTTTGCATTCTTTAGGGTCCTCAGCTGCTATATTATTCCAGCATTGTCTCTGAACAAGAAGATATGGGTCTAGTTTCTACTGAGTTAATAACTTAGATCCATTCTTCTTCCTTTTCTCCATCCTTCCTTCCCTTCTTTCCCTCCTTCCTAAAACACAATATTAATTTTATAGATTGCGTAGATATGTAAATCAGCAAATATAAAGTAGAGTGATATGGGCTACAATGAGGATAACTACAAGAGACCATGGGACCCTTTAAAAGAGAAATTTAACATATATGCAGAGGTCAGAGAAGGTCTCTGGGAACAAGCAGCATCTAAACAGGGACCCAAGAGACAAATGAGTTAGCCAGTCAAAGGAGAGGAATGGAAGTGGGAAGGTTCTAGGCAAAGATTTGTTCAAAGAAACAGAGTCAAGAGAGCATGAATCTCCCAAGAGACCCACAAAGAAGATAGTACCAATGTAGCATAGGGTGTAAATGGTAGAATTGCAAAGATTAATGCTAGAGATATATGTATGAACTGGGTGAAAGACAAGCCATGCCAACCAGAGTATTGGTTATTTGCTGAGAAAAATTGAAAAACATTGAGAACTCTTAATCTAGGGAATGGTAAAATTAGATTTTTAAATTTGCAAACTTCTTTGGTGGAGAATATTTTAGGAAATAAGTGTCAAGATCTATACGTGGTAAGAACGACTAGGATGTTATTTTTTTAATATAATTTCGTGGGTGCATTGTACTTTTGCATCATAATGAACTACCATGTTATAGGAATATATATACACTCAACACTTGGTGTGTTTCTCTCCAGATCCCACCCTACTCCCTCCCCTTCTCCATATATGTCATTGAGATTGGTATTTTTAACTTTATATATAGACATAGTATTATTTAAACTGTTACTTTCATTATTTCTCCTTCCTCCCTCCCCTAAATCCCTTCCATCTTTCTATTAGAGTCTTTCCCCCTTTATCTGAGATCTCTTTTGTTATCCAATTTCTCTCTAGCTTTCACATGAGAGAAAATATACAACTATTTGCTTTCTCAGACTGGTTAATCTTAGCATAACATTCTCTAGTTCCATCCATTTTCCTGCAAATGACATAATTTTGTTCTTCATAACTGAGTAAAATTCCACTCTGTGTATATACCACAGTTTTGAATCCATTCATTTGTACACTTAAGCTGGTTCCACAATTTGACTATTGTGAATTGCATTCTAATAATTAAAATGGGAAGGGATGTGACTATAAAGTTGGAAGTGGTATGGGCAGAGGAAGAGAAGACAGGTTTGAGCCATTTGAAGGGGTTTGCAATTTGAAAGAATGACATGAGGCAATGGGAGAAAACAAAGATTCGGAGTCACCCTTGTCTTATTGCTTTTTCAGTATCATTGCTACTCACTCATCTCATGGGGATTGAGTGATATTTTGAAGCTGTTGAGACACGCATCAGAAGCAAGATTTAAAATTAGATTGTACCTGCAGTGAAAAGCAAGATAAACTCACTCAGGCCAAAATGCCTCATCACCACCAGCCCCCGGGAACTTCCCCACATTTTCACATGGGGAGGTTCCTAAGGGTTTGGTGGTGATGAGACATCTAGCACAGATCAGATGCCTTCCTGGATTTTACCATGCCAAGCTGATTGTTTTCTCAGACTTATGCCTAATAATTTTCATCATGCATTTTAATTATTTATTTACATTTAATTTGGCTATTGTGGCATTTCCCACAAGATTGAGAAGCCCCCTGAGAGCAGATCTTCTGTCTTTTTATTTCCTAACGAACCCCTAGCATGGTGACTTGCAAACAATAGATGCTCAGGATATGTTTACCCAATTGATTTTTTTTTTTTTTCAGGACTGGAGATTGAACCCAGGGGCATTCTACCTCTGAGCCACACCCCTCAGTTCTATTTTTTATTCTTTATTTTTGAAACAGGGTCTCACTAAGTTGTGGTAAGTAGCTGAGACTGAACAGGAACATGAACCTGGATTCTCGGGTCTCATCCTCCCAAGTACTGGGATTACAAGAGTGCGCGGCCACCCCTGGCTCCAATTAAATTTTTCATGTTCCCTTAGACCACATGTTTCCACAGCTGCTTTCAGAGGCAGCTTGCTCTTTGCCTTTT
>PVLC010034100.1:0-17101 GCA_004027655.1 Graphiurus murinus
TGGTGGCGCACGCTTGTAATCCCAGCATTCGGGAGGCTGAGACCGGAGGATCTGGGTTCGCGGCCAGCCTCAGCTACCTAGTGAGGCACTCCGCAACTTAGTGAGACTCGGTTTCAAAATAAAGAATAAAAAATAGGGCTGGGGGTGTAGCTCAGAGGTAGAATGCCCCTGAGTTCAATCCCCAGTACCGCAAAAAAAATAATAATAAATAGGGCTGTCAGTGTAACTTGGAAGTAGAACACCCCTGGAATCCCCAGCACTACACATATAAAAAAATATATAGGTAATATCCTGATTTCCTGTGTGCCTAAATAACCTCCTGTAACCTTCAAGAATCTTAATTTCAAAGTACATTTATCAAGTTCTCATAGAGTGTCCGGAGTTATGTATAATACAGAGTTTTAAAACATATTTGCATACCAAATGTAGCCACAAATGTCACAGTTAGCCTCTTTGTGCCTTCTAAAAATCAAGAGTCATTTATACCTCTCTTAACTGTTCAGTGCACACTTCTGAAAATTGTTTTAAGCGTGCCTTAAAATGCGAGATTAAGCTGGCGCACGCCTGCAATCCCAGTACTTGGGAGGCTGAGATAGGAGGATCAAAGGTTTGCAGCTAGTCTCACCAACTTAGTGATACCCTATTACAAAACAAAAATTAAAGGGCTGGTATGTAACTCCGAGGTAGAATGCCCCTGGGTTCAATCTCTAGAACAAAAAAAGAAAAAGAAAAAGAAAAAGAGAGATTACAGAGGGAATATGAATAATTTTGCAAAAAAGGTTTTTTTAATAAGCTTAGAATCTTGGTTGGTTCTGTTATAACAAACAAACAAACAAAAACTCTTGTGAAAAATCCCCATTATTGCAGAAAAGTGAATTTTAAGATAAAGTTTCTTACCTACAATGTTTCCTGGCACAAAAACAACAATGCTCATTATAATGGATCCAACCCAATATAGACCAATGGTTCTATAACTTTCCCTGTAACAAAAAAATCTTGACTTAGTGCACTTGCCTTAGAATACTATTAGCAAAAGATACTCAATATTAATATTTTATTCCAACTAATGAAGTACATAAATCCACACTTCTTGAATCAAGAATGATCACCCATCATTTCCATACGTGATATACCATAGAACCTTCTTTGTGTCCTTTCTTTTCTTTTCCTTTCTTTCTTTTCTTCTTTTTTTAATGGTGGCACTAATATGTAATTTAAGTACTTAGAAGGCTGAAATGGGAGGATCACAGGTTCAAAGATAGCCTCAGCATGTAGTGAGACTCTCAGCAACCTAGAGAGACCCTGTTTCAAAAAATAAAAAGGCTGGGGGTGTAGTTCAGAGGTAGAATGCCCCTGGGCTCAATTCCCAGTACTACAAGAAATAAATACATAAATAAATAAGGAACACCTCACATATTTGTGTCACCCTTGCACAGGGGCCATTCTAATTTTTCTGTATTGTTCCAATTTTAGTATGTGTACTGCCAAAGTGAGCACGCTGCGTCATTTCAAATAGGAAATTAAGCTTGCTACACTGATCTGCTGTTAACTACAATGTATTTGTCACTGCCCCAGGACCTCCTGTATTTCTGTGTTGTATATGAAACACAGCATGAAAGGGAAGAGACGTTTCAAAGAAGAAAAAAATTGGATCCATATTTTAAATCATTGTAAGTATGAATGGTAGGATATAAAATGCACTTTCCCTGGCAACACAGTTTTGGGCAAAGTCCCCAAAGTAGAGATAATATGTGTTACATACCCCAAGTTCTAAAGAAACTGCTAGGCACATTCCCTCAACCTTCAATGTCAACAAAATGTTCCTTGAACTGCTAAACCAATACCTCAGCTTCTCACTATATTAGACACTATGAGAAACTCGAGGAGATTCCCTGGAGGGAAACAGAAGTGGAGAAGACTATGCTTTCCGTCCCCATCCCAGCCCTCAAGCCCAATGCAGCTGACCGCCAAGGACCATCACACTGCCTAGGATTGTTGGCAGGGGGATTGACAAGAAGTAACTGGAGCTGTCCCTGAGCACAGGATGAGGAGAAAGGGGGAAACAACCTCATATGGGACAGAAATGCATGGTTTTCTCTAGCTAGAGCCAGATGAAGGCCTGGGAAGGTAGTTGGGCTGCAGAGATCTCTGAGATCCTCTCAGAGAGTGTGTCTCCATGATGCAGATAGAAGCTACAGGTGAACAAGAGGAGGGGAGCCACAGGTGCTGCCAGAGCACTGCTCACTTCAGGGGTCCTCAGAGCCCACGTGTGTGCCTCACAAGACAGCACCTCATGGCAGAGAATGCTAGCACCCAGAAGACTGAAGGGGGCACATGAGACTTCCCTCTTCCTTTAAACCTGTGGCATTCCCAGAGGGCCATACGCAGAGGTGCAGAGGATGACAGATGCCACTAGATGCCACCCCAGCCATGGTGCAGGCCCCCAACCTCGGAGCTGCCCCTGAACAAAGGGGAAAGCCCCAAACTAAAACAAGTTTCAAATCAGAATGTGCTGGGTTTTAATTCCTGAAAATAGACTGTTCTTATTAGAAAACATCAGAAAGCTAAGAGTGGGCCAGATGTGGTGCACACCTGTAATCCCAGTACTTGGGAGGTTGAAACAGAAGGATCGAAGGTTTGAGGTCAGCCTCAAATACAGCTGGAAGTGTAGCTCACAGGTAGAATGCCTCTGGATTTAATCCCTAGCACCACAAAAAAAAAAAAAAAAAAAAAAAAAAAAAAAAAAAAAAAAAAAAAAAAAAAAAAAGGAAAACTGAGAGTGTGACTCCTAGAGCTTCATCATGGTGGGGGAGCAATCCAAGGACATGTTCAAAAAGGCAGTGGAGGCAGTGGGGGCTGGGAGTGGTGAAACATGCTTGTAATCCCAGTACTTAGGAGACTGAGACAGGAGGACCACAGGTTCAAAATTAGCCTCAGCAACTTAGTGAGACTCTCAGTAACTTAGCAAGACCTTGTTCCCAAGTAAAAAAAAAAAAAACAGATATGAGGTGTAGCTCAGAGGTAGAATGCCCCTAGATTCTATCCCCAGCACCACAAAAAAAAATAAAAAGGAAGTGGAGCAAGGAAGATAAAGCCTATGATACTTACGTTCACATCCAGGGATACCTGTTTGTGTGTCTGCCTCTACATGTTTTCCTTACATACCCAGTCATCAGTCTCTAAGGTGACAAAGGCGCACACCAGGCGAAAGGACTTACTCCCATGCAATGGCTGCCACCATCACCAGGTACATCAGGTAATGAGCAGAGCCATCCCAGTAGCAGATCATGTGGCCATAGGCAGTGTTCAGATATGGTTCACCCTACGGAAAGCATTAGAAAGTCCACTTGAAATAAACATTTAGACAGATGCAGAACACCAGCCGTTTGTAAGTGAAATGAAATAGCAGAGATAATAATTAGTGTTAGTCTGCCAGGATGAAACTATTCCTATTTAGTTGATAGAAATGTGAAAATATAACTCTATCCCTGGAGCTACCAAAAACCAGGGTTTGCCACAGGGATTGAATGAGAGCATGCCTGGTAGCCCAGGACGGATGAACATCGTGACTACTAAGGCAGATGGCAGCACTGGCTGTAAGGCTACAGACTATGGCCAGGGAAGATCCTGCTCACCAGAGCCACTGGCCGGCCTTGGTCATCATGGTGGCTGGGCGTGGGGAAGCCCTTGCACCTCTCTTGCCCACAGACAGGCAGCACTGAACTCAGCGTCAAATCAGCCTCTCATTCAGCCTCCTCAAACCCCTACTGGGAGGACAGGACTGCCTCTACTTTGCAGATGGGGAAACAGAGGCTCCAAGAGGTTACAAGACTCTCCTAAAGTCACATCGCTAATACAGAGCAGTCTGTGCCACAGAGCAGAGCTGTACTTCTGAGAAAGTTTTTAATTTTATGAATTCAATCTGAGGTGATGAACTACAGTTCCCTTTTCCAGGTGGCCACAGGAAGGTCAGCGTCAGATGTGCTGGGTTTTTAGTGCCGTTCCGCCTCCACCTTCTCTGCCTCTCCTCTTCTCCCATGTGCCTTCTCTGGGCTTGTTCACACGTCTCCCTAATGGGAAGAATGCAGACCAGCCAGCCAGCCAGCCGAGTGAGGCACTCTCGGAAGCTTCATGCTTCCCTGGGCCAAGGGCTGCTCCACCATCGCTCCCCACAAAGCAATGCAAAGTTACAGCAGAGGAGAAAACTGTGCCTCTGTACCAGTGCCTGGCCCACATCACTGCTCTCCGGCACCCCGACTGGATGGTACCATCCAGTGTCATGGTTTCAGTCCTTGCTGCCTACACACCTGCTCTCAGGGCCAGCACAGGCCTCTCCTGGTGGCCTGGTGGGCCTCTTTGGCTGGATGGTCCATGGGCCCTTCAAACTCACCAGAACTCCTTAATTTCATCCACTGCTCCCCACGATCACCCCCAACTTGGCCTCCCTGTAGTGATGGCAATTACCTCTCAACTTACCCAGGTCAAAACCACAAGCTTGTCATTTTCTTCCTCACTCTCCTACAGTCTTTGGCAAATCCCATCAGTTCAGTTTTATCTCTGTGACGTCACCCAGCACCCCCCCCCCCATGATGGCTAGGGTTAAGCCATGCTGTGCCCCTCATTGGACTGCTGCTGCCTTCTGAGTGGTCTTGCTGCCTCTCTCCTTCCCATCCACACACTCCTGCTGCTGGATGAAGACTCATGTGGCCTGACTCTTGGCAGGCCCTCCTATGCTCTAAAATGTCCCAAAGTTTGTCCCTGCTTACAGGATCCAGCCCCATCCCCTCTATATAGCTTCCAGGGCCCTGTGGGCCTTGCTATGTTATGCCCCAGTGCTAGCCACCCTCCTCAGCTCAACCTCTAGGCCTCTGGGCAGCTGCCTCCCGCCTCTGGACTCAGTGGCCCCACTCTTTGCATCTCCATCTTTGCCTGCCTACCATGGTCCACGTCAAAGCACCTCCACTTCTGGACCTGGTCTCTAAAGTTCTGACCTCAGCCTTCTCTCTCCACCATCTCCTGGGGAAGTGCCTCTCCCCTCAAACCCACTGTCCACCTAGACTCAGCCCATGAATCTCTGCCGAGACCATTCCACAAAGCTCAAGACCTACAAATCTCTGCCAACTGGGACTCCCTATGTCCCCACGTGAACTCAGCATCTCCTCGCAAACCTGCATCCGGAGGGGAACGCATGCTGTTTCTCTCTCCAAGCCTCTACCCAAACTGTCCCTTCTAGTTCCATGCCCTCCACGCCCTGGTCCCTCCAGAAACATCTTCCCCACTGCCATTTTCTAAAACTGCTAGAGCAGGGTCACCAACTTGATGAGACCTTCCACAGCTGTTTCCAAAGTTAGCTCTTCAGAGCGAGCCTCGGTCACAGCACCTAGGACAACGCTGCATCCCTGCCACACCTGACAGTTCCTGGAGGGCAGGAGGCACAACTTGTGACCCCAGAGTCTACTTCAATAGACACCTGCAGAACGAAATTCTTGTGCCACTTGGGTTTAGTAACACCAGCAACCTTCCAGATTCCAAAGAGGAATTGGGAAGTCATCTTAAGCCTTACCCTCCTTGTCACCCCCAACTTGTCCCCAAGTCCTGCTCATTCCAGCCAAACTGTCTGAAGTTCACCCCTCTCTCCTGTGCTGCCTTTGTCTAACCACCTTCATGCCATCTTGGCCCTGCAGAAACCTTGCTGGTGACCCAGCTTATGGGACCAACCCGTCCCCTTAAGCCCATCCTTCCCAGAGGTCACTGCCCTCTTCCCTGATTTACAGTCTCCCCTCAACTATGGAATGGCATTCAAGCCCCCTGAGATGGCATACAAAGCTCCCTGTTATTTGAAATACAGATGAAGACTACACGTTCAGCCTGCTCTTCTTTTTTTTTTTTTTTTTTTGCAGTACTGGGGATTGAACTCAGGGGCATTCTACCTCCGAGCTACACCCCCAGCCCTATTTTTTATTCTTTATTTTGAAACCGAGTCTCACTAAGTTGTGGAGTGCCTCACTAGGTAGCTGAGGCTGGCTGAGAACCCGGATCCTCCGGTCTCAGCCTCCCGAATGCTGGGATTACAAGCGTGCGCCACCACGCCCAGCTCTGCTCTTATTTCTTGTGCGACCTGAGTAAAAAAGAAAATAGGACTGGCTCCTTCAAGTGCTATGATTTGATTGGAGGATGGTTAATCATTAAAATCAAAGAGCTTACGTGCCTTGGTGTTTAATACCTTGAAAGTTTAAGACTTATCTGGGCTTTCTGAGATTATAATGTATTTACAGATACACAAATACTAAATTCGTTTAAAGGGAAAAAGGGTAACATGGAGGGTCAGGAGTAAGGGACAAGTTCTAAAAGCAGAATGTAGAATTGTTTGCTGTGACCTCAGCTTACCTTGCAGGTTCACTTGCTGCATGAATAAACAACCAAGTCTATGGTAGGAAATGAGGCTGTGTATCAAGCTGCTCATAGTACATGAGAAGACTGCGAACGTGGCCTGGGTTCCAGCTGACCTGCTGGCTCCCGCCTCCCTCGCACTGGGCAGCCCCTTACCTCTCTCAGGTAGTGTGTCATGAACCCGTCAATGATGCCATCTTGCTCCAGTCCTATGATGAGGTTCACCACACTGGTAAATCCAAAAACTGCATACACTAGAGCAGAGAAGGCAGCAGTTTAACAAGTAGGAATGCAGGAGTCATTACTAAGAGCCAGTCTTTGCCAATAATAACAATGTTCTCATGTTTTCTAGAAGATGCTATAGACATTGTCAACACAGACTAGCAGAGCACACCTCTTGCACATCCAGCTGGACCCCTGCCTTCACAGATCTCCCCAGCCCGGCCTAGGGCTCTCTCTGAGGGAATGACAGTAACCTCTGACTCCATCCCGGAAGACTCCACCAAGCCACCCCTGCCATCCTCCTCTCCCTTCAAGTGGCTGCCCAGAGCCCACTCATATCCCACCTGAGAGCGGGAACCAAACCAGTAACCAAGTGGTTAAAGAAGCAGATAGGTAACCACCAGGTTTAAAGTAAAGACTTAGCCAAGTGTGGTGGCACACACTTGTAATCCCAGTACTTGCGAGGCTGAGGCTGAAGGATCACAGGTTTGCGGCCAGCCTCAGCTACTTAGTGAGGCCCTCTGCAACTTAAAAAAAGGGGTCTGGGGGTGAAGCTTAGAGGTAGACTGCCCCTGGATTCCATCCCCAGTACCATCAACAATAAGAGGAAGATAATATGAATATAAGATGGTATGTATGAATACCATTTTATATATATATATATGATGGTATGAATGAATATATCTATATATGTGTGTGTGTGTGTGTGTGTGTGTGTATATATATATATATGCGTATATATATATATATAGTTTGTTGTTGTTTTGTTTTATACTGGGATGGAACCTGGAAGTTTTTTGTTTGCTTATTTTTGGTTTGGTTTGGTTTTGTTGATGGTACTGAGGATGGAACTCTGGAGCATTCTACCTCTAAGCTACACCCCTAGCCCTTTTTTAAAATTGTGAATCAAGATCTCACTGAGTTGCCAAGGGTCTTGAAGCTGGCCTCAAACCTGTGATCTTCCTGTCTCAGCCTCCCAAGTACTGGGATCACAGGCGTGTCCCACCACTAATGGTCACAAACAATATTAAAGAAAGAAGGCTGTCATATCTTAGAGAATCTTATCAGAGTTATAAGAATCTCTCTTTTTTTTTTTCTTAGTGGGTTTAAAACTACCAGCAATAGGTAGATAAGGAATAGCACTTTTTAATCTGAGATTCCTAATTCAGCTCGTGTTAGTCTGTCAAGAAAGCTGCATGAGCCAGGCGTGGTGGCGCAGGCTTGTAATCCCAGCATTCGGGAGGCTGAGACTGGAGGATCCGGGTTCGCAGCCAGCCTCAGCTACATAGTGAGGCACTCCGCAACTTAGTGAGACTCAGTTTCAAAAATAAAGAATAAAAAATAGGGCTGGGGGTATAGCTCGAAGGTAGAATGCCCCTGAGTTCAACCCCCAGTACCGCAAAAAAAAAAAAAAAAAAAGAAAGCTGCATTTTAAGTTGCAACAAACTGGTGTCTGAGACTATGTAATGAGAATGGACAGTAGGAAAATCTGATGGTGGATTTAAGAAAAGCTGTGAAAATAAAAAAGGAATGGAAAAGAGCAGAGGAAGTTAATTCACAGAGAAAGAAACTGGCCTTTCCTGGAGTCTGCAATCTGGCCAGGAGTCCAGCATTTGAGCCAGGCATGGTGGTGCACACTTGTAATCCCAGTACTTGGGAGGCTGAGACAGGTTCGAAACTGGCCTCAGCAACCTTTTGAGGCCATCCACAACTTAGTAATACCATGCTTCAGAAATAATTTTTAAAAAGCTGGGCATGGTGGTGCACACCTGTAATCCTAATGCTTGGGAAGCTGAGACAGGAAAATTGCAGGTTCAAGGACAGCCTCAGCAAATAGTAAGAGTCTCATCATCTAGCAAGACCCTGTTTCAAAAATAAAAATAAATAATGGGTGTAGCTCAGAGGTAGAATGCCCCTGGACTCAATCCTCAGTACCACACAAAAAAAATAAAAGAGGGTTGGGGGTGTAGCTCAGAGGTACAATCTCCCTGGGTTTGATCCCTATTACCATACACACACACACACACACACACACACACAAAGTTTAGCATTTATATTTTCCCCAGGAGTGAAGGGCTTACCTGAACCCTCCCTGCAGACCATGCCTCCCCCTGCAGCCTACACAATCTACCAACCATTTCTGATGCCAACGGAAGTGTCAGACACTGTCTTAGAAGTGACAAGGACAGCCAGATGTGGTGGCACACGCTTATAATCCCAGTACCTGGGAGGCTGAGACCAGAGGATCGCAGGTTCGCAGCCAGCCTTAGCTACTTAGTGTGGCCCTCCGCAACTTAGTGAGACCCTGTTTCAACATAAAAAATTAAAAATGGGGCTAGGGGTGTAGATTGGAGGTAGAATGCCCCTGGGTTCCATCCCCAGTTCCACACACACACACACACACACACACAAAAGTGACAAAGACAGGATCTCTGCTTCCTAGTGTGTGAGGAACCTGGCCCCTGGCTATCCCTGAGGCTGCAGTATGCTCCAAGCTAGAAGAGAGAGCCAAGGACAGAGGGCGCCCCATCTTGAGGAGTAGAGAGACGTCAGTAAGTTCAGTGTGCAGTGTGGGCTTCGTGGGGCGGGAGAGGAGAGGAGGCAGCAGCAGGGTACTAGTCTGGGGAGGAAAGCTGGGCCAGACCAGAGCCAATGGCGTGGTCCAGGAGAAGGGACAAAGACTATAAAGTCAGATAGGCCCAGCTCATCTACCCACCGGCCATGAAACCTTAGGCAAGTCACACAGTTCCTCCAAGCTTCAAAGTTTTGTGTACGTGAAACTAGTCACTTGCAATTCTTCTTTCCCACCCCACCTTTGTCAAGGCCGGCTGTGGGTAGAGAATGTTCCCTACACCTTTGACGGTGGGCTCAGCCACATGGCCTGCTCTAGCCAGTATAGTGTGGTAGAGGTTGAGCGCGGCCAGGTCCAAGCCAAGGCCTGAGGCACAGGGCTTTCTTTCCACTAACACCTCTGTGGCTCTGCATCTGCCACAAGACAGGCATGCCCTGGGGAGCTGCCAGCCCAAGAGAAGGACACGATCGGAAGAGCCCTGGGTCCAATCCACAGCCTGCAGCTGAGGGGCCCAGACACTGCGCACCTGGGAGCAAGAAAAGTAAAGGTAGGAGCCGGGCGTGGTGGCGCATGCTTGTAATCCCAGTATTCAGGAGGCTGAGTCCGGAGGATCCGGGTTCGCGGCCAGCCTCAGCTACCTAGTGAGGCACTCCGCAACCTAGTGAGACCCGGTTTCAAAATAAAGAATAAAAAATAGGGCTGGGGGTTTAGCTCAGAGGTAGAATGCCCCTGAGTTCAATTCCTAGTACTGCAAAAAAAAAAAAAAAAAAAAAAAAAAAAGTAAAGGTAGGTTACGGTAGGACACTGAGATTTGGAGAGAGGTTGATATCAGCATTAATGTAGCAGAAACCAAACAAATAAAGTGCCCAGCAGCATGCCCAGCACACTCAAAGGCCAGTCATAGCCTGGCAAGAGGCACTGGCCCAATGGAAGGGTGTGGACTTTGGGGCCAGGACAGCTCTGGCTCTGTGACGTGACCACAGTTCTTAGCATCTCTGAGCTAGTTTCTGCATTTGCAAGTGGAGGGATATAATACCGCAGAACTGCTTATTTTACAAAAAAAAAAAAAAAACTTAACCAGGAGGTATACTGAAAGTGCTCAATTAATAGCTCCTATAGTAGTATTTATTTTTTGTTTAGTTTTTGTTTAACTTGTTAGTATATTTGCCAGGCAATGATCTAGGTACTTTACAAATATTATCTTATTTGATACCATGAGTATCATGACTCTCCTCTTTGTAGACATGTAGAGAAGGAGGCTCGGTGCAGTTAAGTTCACGCCAGGCTGAAGGCAGGAAGCCAGCAAGGCGGCAGAGGGCTGGGCTGGGGGTGAAGAACAGAGGCCTGCTGGCCCTGGCAGTAACCCTCCACCAGGACAGCGCCTGAAGGGTGGGGTGCTGCCTGGGGGAGGCCACAGTGTAGAGGGAAGGGCCACATCCTTGTGAAACACCCCTTCCCTTCCAGCCCCTGATACCAGCAGGCTCAGAGTACTCACAGCCAAAGAAGAATATGTGTCCAGGAGCCAAGTACTGTGTTACTAAGCAGACACAAACTGTTTCCCTGTGAGGACACGTACCGTAGAACAGCGGGTCCCTGGGCGGTTTTCTTTTGACAAGAACACGAGCCAGCAAGGCTACCAGGAGCAGGATGAGGGCAGCCACCCCTACAATTGTCCAGGAACTGCAACGAGAAGAAGTGGGTGGTGCTCACTTATCAAAGTAACAATAGTGCCCGGAATTTCTTGACTATTGAGTGCATTTGCGCCCAGCGCGGCATATTTCATATATAACTGCGCCTCTGCCTGCAGCTCAGGCCCTGGAAAGTCAGTGAAATTTACCTATGCCCTGTTGGCCTTGCTGGGTCACAGCCTTGTGACTTTCAGGGACCAGTGTCCTCAGGCCCCTCTCCTCCCCTCTCCCCTGTCTCATGTCTCCAGACACTTGGCTGGAGCTGCCTTACCCCATTATCACCCCATGGCCACTACCCTGCTGCCACTACTTGCCTGTCCACCCTACAATCTCCCCTAGCAGCAGACAGGCTAACCACTGAATCTGCCACCCGCCTCATGGCCAGGAACCTATCTCAGTGGACTCTGAGCTCTACCAGGCATGAGGTCACCTCCAGTCCCACAGATAAACTCTCTCACACCCCCAGTTCTGACAGGGCGCCACAAAGAATGACCCAGCCCATCCGGCCTGCTACACCAGAACCTTCTTGCAACCCTTGAGAGCTGCTGCTACAAGTGCCACTCCTCAGCTGAGACCCGGCTGCACCAGCACAGCCCGACACTGGGACATCTGGAAACCTTCACCATATACCCCTGGGATAGAGGAGGAGAATGGTGGGGGGAGGGAGGGGGAATGAATGGAGGATGGATGGCTAGATAACCAGTTTGATGATGAGAAAGAGAATGGCTGTGTCTACAGGTAAGCAAAAATAGGAAGTTTCCAGTGGTGTCCACAGTGGATGCTCCAGACTCCTCCCAAAGGGATGAGCTGATGCAGGCTGGAGCATCCAGGCAAGAGGGACGAGGTGAGGTGAGGCGTGCTTTAGCGATGGACAGCCTGGAGCAGGTGACAGTCAGCACACAGTCTCCGTCCCTGCTCATCCAAGGCCTGAGCTGAGGCTCCCATGGCTGATGCTCTTCTAGAGTACGAGAAAGCAGGGCAGGCTGGTTCACAGCATCCTCTCATGCTCTCCACCACCAGGGGTGGAGGAAACAGTGTATGATCTCTGCCTCCCAGCACTGTCCCCGGAGAAACCCTGTGACAGACAAGTGCAGCACCTGCTCAAAACAGGTGAAACAGCTCCAAAAGGGATTCTGGGGATCACTTACCCCAAGGGTAAAAAAGGCTGTTCTTCTTGGGGGTGGGAGGGGTTGCTTATGCCCTCTGTGAATAGACGTCATAGACATCTACTGAGAGGGGGCAAGGACAGATGAGAATGAGCAGTGTGTGTGTGTGTGTGTGTGTGTGTGTGTGTGTGTGTGAGAGAGAGAGAGAGAGAGAGAGAGAGAGAGAGAGACCAATCCTTTCCTGACTCCTCAACCCTCAACCTCTTTGCTTCTCAGACTTTCATGAAAGATCTAGTAGGAAGGAAGCTCATTAACAAAGCCAAGCAGAGTGAAAGCCACCCATGCACAAGGTGTCGGGCTAGACATGACGACAGAGGTGAGCTGTCGCTTGAGAAAGTAAGCTCTGCCACAGGAAAGAGCCCCTTAGGAGAAAGGGACGGGGGAGGGGCCAGAGGGGCTCAGTGCAGACAGCGATCCCTGGGGAGCCCGAGCTCAGAGGGTGGAGGGTGGGTCTACCAAAGGAAGAAGCAGCTCTCTACCTGGGCCACGAAGCCAGTGTCTCTCCAGCACTCAGCAAGAAGGAGGGAACAGCAGGAGCCGGAGCAGGAGCAGGAAGGCATGAGGTATGGCTGAAGCACTAGCGCGGTGGGCTGGGGCTGAGGCTCAGAGGTCGGGGGTGCAGGGAGGGGGGACACGCAAGGAGCCTTTGCCACAGTGAAAGAAGGGAACACACACTAGACTAGCCCTGAACTCGCAGGGCAGGAGACAGGAAGAGAAAGAAGAGTGAGGACTTTAACCTGCAGGAGGAAAGGGAGCATGCCAGAACTAATTATTTGAACTCGGGGTGCTTACTGTGACCGACAGTGTGCAGTGACACATAATTCGGCCTGTGCATTACTGAAGTCCTCACCTGCCGCAACCCTGCAGCAGGCCGCCTTCCTCCCGCAGGCCCTCCCTTCCCCTGCGCTGCTCCCCGTCCTCCCCCTGCAAGGCTCAGCCCAGAGCTTGCTGACGCCACTGGGTCGCCCCCTCCAAGAAGCCTTCCCTGACCACCTGCCCCCATCCTAGTCACCCTATCTTACTGTCGTCACAGCATGTCACTATTTATGCATCTGTTGGTGTCTGTTTTAATGCATGCCTGTTTAATGCTGCCGCTTCCAGAAGATGCTCTCAGAGACTAAGTCAGACCAAGGGCAGACAGTTGGTGCCTAGGGAGCTCCATATGGCTGCTGTCTGGATCAGGTGATTTCAGCAGCCAGAGAGAAGTCTCTGGCCAAGCCGTTTGGACCTGGTGGCACATGCTTGCTTAGGAGGCTGAGACAGGAGATGGCAGGTTCAAGGTCAGCCTCCCCAGTCAGTGAGACCCTCGGCAACTTAGCAAGACCCTGTTTCAAAGTAAAAAATAAAATAGGGCTGGGGGTGTAGCTCAGCGGTAGAATGCCCCTGGGTTCGATCCCCAGTACTGAAAAAATAAAAGAAAAAGCCTCTGGCTTGTGTGTGCACACTTGTCCCTAGCTTATGTGTCTGGAAGGCTCTGCAGCCTGCAGATTGCTGCAATTTCCTTAGCCCCACCGCCTAGGGAAACGTAGGTTACTTCCTCTTCCTCAGACAGCAGCCAAAGCAGCAGGCAGGAGGCTGGCACCTGTCCACTGCCCTTCTGGGCTTCAGTGGCTCATGGGCTTGTGACCCCTCGGAGGAGCTGGAGGCGGGGCTTTGATGTGAGCCACCTCCACTGGCCAACCTCTACGCCCCCCCCCCCCTTCCCATCTTATCTTCCAACTACAACGCCCCTGCACAAACAGCAATCCCTGGATCCTTCAAACCGGATGCAAGTTTGGTCCATTTGGCAGACGAGAAAACTGAAGCCAGGCCGCCCCTAGAGTGGCAAAGCCAGGCCCAGAACCAAGGCTATTTCTGCTAGTCATTTACAACAGCTTCTAAAATTAAGAAATGGTAAGTGAAAGTCCATACATGGAAACGTTCTTGTGAAACAGGAACAGAACGGCGCACACGCGGATAACATGACCAGGCCCCTAATGTCCCAGTACTTGGGAGGCTGAGACAGGAGATGGCAGGTTCAAGGTCAGCCTCAGCAACTCAGCGAGACCCTCAGCAACTTAAGGAGACCCTGTTTCAAAGTAAAATAAATAAAGCAGGGGTGGGGGTGTAGCTCAGGCTGACTGCGCCTGGGTTCAATCCCCGGGGGTCCACTGGCCCTGAGCTCTTCAAGGGCAGAGGCTTAGCCGAATTGACCTCGGTAACCCCGGCTCCCAGGCCTGTGTGACCCGCCCGCCCGCCGGGAGCCCTGCCCCGCAGCCCAGAGCGCCGGGAAAGTTGCCGAGGCCGCAGGGACCCGCGCCCCGCCGCCGCGCACTCACTCGTGGTGGGCCGCCAGGTGGTTGAAGATGTAGGTGACCGGGATGGCCGAGAGGGACAGCACGAACACGCCGGTGGCCGCCGAGGCGCTCATCGCCGCCGCCGCGCCGCGCGCCCTTCACCGCATCGCGCCGCGCCCGCCCCGCCCCGGCTTCCGGCGGCGCCCGCGCCCCGCGCCCCGCGCCCCGCGCCCGACCCTCGTCCGCTCGGTCCCGTGCTCCGGCCCGACGCCCACCGCCCGCAGGTGCCGGGGCGCGCTCGGCGGAGGCGGCGGCGCTGGGCGGCGGCGGGAGGTGGAGCCAGACCCGAGGTGGCGGCGGGCAGGCGGCGCGGACCGCGGGGCACACGCTCCTGCAACCCCGGGCTCCTCTGCCCCGCAGTCGTGCCCCGCCGCAGCCTCTGCTCCGGTGCAGAGTCGGAAGCCCGGTTTCAAACCTGGCTGCACAGCGCCGACCGTTGTCAAGTTACTTAACCACTCGGGGTCTTTTCTCTTGTCTGTGAGCTGGGGATAACCCGCTCCAGAGTGTGACTTGGGGAGCCACGGAGTTAATGTTTATGAAGCGCTCACTACGCACTGCTCTGCGTGCTACAGTCTCTTGCAACCTCCCTGCCCCCTTTTTCTTTTTGGATTAAAATTAGCACTCCAGTCTCGGGCTTGGCGGCGCATGCCTGTTATCCCAGTACTTGGGAGGCTGAGACAAGAGGATCACAGGTCAGAGGCCAGCCTCAGCAACTTAGCGAGCCCCTCAGTAACTTAGTAAGACTCTGTATCAAAATAAAAATAAAATAAAATAAGACTGGAGATGTAGCTCAGAGATAGAATGTCCTTGGGTTCAATCCCCAATACCACACAGAAGATTGACCCCCGGAGAAAAGACCTAAGAGACTAAAGAAGCATTCATTTCTATTCTAGGAAGTGTTCCTGGAAGCCAGGTGACCAGCCAGTCTGCCCTAGGCCTTGCAGAGTACAAAGGCTGGAAGACAGGGCTCTCAGAACCTTGTTAGGCAGATGCCTACTGATTATGCAGAACAATGGGTACCAAGTATTGCTTTGACTGTGTGAGCTGGCCTTCTGCCAAGGAAAGGAGGAGTCGGAAAGCCCCCTGGGCTCAGCCTGGGTTAGTCCTTGAACACTAGAGGGATGTTATGCCGTATTCGTGAAGGCTTCTCCACCTCTGAGGGCATAATAATTAAGTCTTGGCTCAAACTATGACCCACAGGAGATATCCTTCCTGGTAACCTGGACATCACTCTCCTCCACAGCCAAGACTAACCTTCCCTGGCTATGACTAACCTTCCCCAGCCACCTTAAACCCCCTCCTTCTCCCTGACAGCCATTCTCCTGGGGATCTCCAGGCCAGCACAATTCCTGCATCATGGCCAAACCTTGTTGCCTCAGTCCTGCCCCCTTCCTATGCCTGGACCCTCTCTGGCCATCCTGGACCCTTCTCCTCAACCTAGACTCATTGGTGCGCTTGCAGGACAAGGATTTCCTCTCCCGTTACCACTTTCTGTCTTTCCTTCTCATCCACACTTTGTTTGTTTGTTTTGTGGTACTGTGGATTGAACCCAGGGGCACTCAACCTCCAAGCTACACTCCCAGCTCTATTTTACTTTTTTTGGTTTGAAACAGAGCCTTACTAAGTTGCTGAGGCTGGCTGCAAACCTGCAATCCTCCTGTCTCGGCCTTCCAAGTGCTGGAATTACAAGTGTGCACCACCACACCTGACCTCTTTGTTCTTTTTAATTCAAAATTGTATTTACTAAAATTATTTACTGGCCAGGGACAATATTCTTGATAAGATGTTTGATTGGAAAAAGCACATTATAAAATGTTGTGTATAAGCTGGGAGTACTTGGGAGGCTGAGACAGGAGGATCCGGGTTCACGGCCAGCCTCAGCTATTTAGTGAGGTCCTCCGAAACTTAGTGAGACCCTGGTTCAAAAAAAAAGAATAAAAAATAGGACTGGAGGGTGTAGCTCGGAGGTAGAATGCCCCTGAGTTCCATCCCTAGTACCGCAAAATAAATAAATAAATAAATAAATAAATAAAATAAAATAAATAAATAAAATGTTGTGTATATAGCATGATTTCAGTTTTTGCAATCACAACGCATATAAAGTTTTAATAATAATTAGTTTCAAGTGGTAGGATTGTAAGAATAAAAAAATTTAAAAAATGCAGAAACCCAGGCCCCTTACTCTGGGAATAATAAAACGTCTATATAAACATCTTGCATGGCCTGTGAATAAAATGTTAATAATATGTTTGCTCTGTACTTATCTGGCCTTCCCCGATGTGTCGGGGCGCTGTGACCGCGAACGCTGTGACCAGTTTATGTTTATGTCTTAAAATATGCTTATGTCTTATGTCTTAAAATACTTTACCCACCCAGCTTGTCTTGAACTTTCCACCCTTAAAATTCCCCTGCCGTTTTCCCTTTAAAAACTCTGCTTTATTGTAGCTCAGGGCTCTTCTCCTCTGTCCCTGATGGGATATGAGTGGAGCCCTAGCGTGCTAGTTGGCTTAATAAAACTTCTTGCTGTTTGCATCAAGTGACGACTCTCGTGATTGATTGGGGTGAGTGTTGAGACCCGAGGAGGGGTCTTTCCTAGACCTTTCAGTATCGCAAAATATTGTTTTCTTTTCTTTTTTTGTGTGTGGTACTACAAATTGAGCCCAGGGGTATTCTACCTCTGAACCACACCTCCAGCCCTATTTTTTTTTTTTTTATACTTATCTTGTG
>PVLC010034101.1:0-17099 GCA_004027655.1 Graphiurus murinus
GTACTGGGGATTGAACTCAGGGGCATTCTACCTCCGAGCTACACCCCCAGCCCTATTTTTTATTCTTTATTTTGAAACCGAGTCTCACTAAGTTGCAGAGTGCCTCACTAGGTAGCTGAGGCTGGCCTCGAACCCGGATCCTCTGGTCTCAGCCTCCCGAATGCTGGGATTACAAGCGTGCGCCACCACGCCCGGCTTCCAGCCCTATTTTTTATTCTTTATTTTGAAACAGGGTCTCACTAAGTTGTGGAATGCCTCACTAGGTAGCTGAGGGTGGCCACGAACCCGGATCCTCTGGTCTCAGACTCCCAAATGCTGGGATTACAAGTGTGCACCACCACACCCAGCTCCCAGCCCTATTTTATTAAAAAAAAAAAGAAAAAGAAAAAAGATTGAACTCAGGCATACTACCTCCGAGCTACACCCCCAGCCCAATTTTATTTTTTATTTTGAAACAGGGTTTCACTAAATTGCAGAGAGCCTCACTAAGTTCCTGAGGCTGACTGTGAACCTTCCATCCTCCTGTCTCAGCCTCCTAAGTATTGGGATTACAAACATTTGCCACCAAGCCCCGCCTTATAAATTTTGAAAGTGTCTCACTATGTTACAGAGGGCCTCCCTAAATTGCTGAAGCTGGATATGAACCTGGGATCCTCCTGTCTCAGCCTCCCAAGTACTGGGATTACAGGTGTGCACCACCATGCTCAGCTTCCTTAACATTTTTGAAAGACATCAGTTTTGAAGTTTGGGCAAGATGGATACACACCAGTGAAAATGGTAGGAAAAAGAATTGGAATGGGGGGCTCAGCTAGGCTGTTGTAACCATTTAGAGGTTCAGTAACCCCTGGCATGGAAGTACGAGATAGAAGGAGGGGACGTGAGTAGATGGACTCAGTCACAGGTACCCCTGGGGGAAGGGTGGTAGAAAGACTTTGTGTGTGGTGCTGGGGGCTTTTTTTTTTTTTTTTTTTTTTTAATGGTACTAGGAATTGAACCCAGAAGCATTCTACCTCTGAGCTACACCCCAGACTGATTTTATTTCTTATTTGGTAACAGAGTTTCACTAGGTTGCTGAGAGCCTCATTAAATTGCTGACAAGTGTGTGCCACCACTTGAACCCAGGGGCATTCTACCTCTGAGCTTTTTCTTTGTCCCTCTTGTCCTCCCTTTTCCTTTTTTCTTCTATTCATTCATCACCCTCACATATATACTTACTAGGATCAGCACGGTAAGATTCTGCTTGGTACAAGGATTCAGTTGATTTAAAAGCATGAGGAAGCCAGACATAGTGGCACACATTTGTAATCCCAGTACTTGGGAGGCTTAGACAGGAGGATTGCAGGTTCAGAGCCAGCCTTGGCAGTTTATCAAGGCTATCGGCAACTTTGTGAGATCCTGTTTACAAATAAAAAATAAAATAGGACATGGAGTATAGCTTGGAGGTAGAATGCTCCTGGGTCCCATCCCCAGCAACACACAACACACCCACAACATACACACACACACACACACACACACACACACACAGCCTTAGGAAACCAATAGGATAATAGAGACTTTCCAAGGTCCATCTCAGATTCTCAGGGTTAGGGCAGGCTTGGTTCAAAACGCATGCCCAGTAAAAGCTGGAACGTGGAGCCTGGGCATGGTGAGGGGTGTTCCATGACCATTATTAACTGACATTAGCTACAAACCTGTCTTGCTATAGGGGTTTCACATTATCCTCATCTTCTTTTTTTTTTTTTTTTTTTATGCAGTACTGGGGATTGAACCCAGGGGCAACACCAAGCTACATCCCCAATCCTACTTCTTATTCTTTATTTTGAAACAGGGTCTCACAAAGTTGCGGAGAACCTCACTAAGTAGCTGAGGCTGGCCGTGAACCCAGATCCTCCAGTCTCAGCCTCCCAAGTACCAGGATACAAACTTGTGCCCCCACACCCAGCTTATCCTTATCTTTGAGGTATTATTTTTTTCACTTTACAGATAGGAAAACCAAGTCTCAGGCAACTATTGTTTACACCCAACAAAGACGGCAGAATTGAGGTCCGAGCTGAGATTTGTCTAGATCCAAAGCCTGTGCTTTTTTTTTTTTTTTTTTCTTTAATGACTAGGTTTTCCTCAATTATACCAAGCTTCCTGAAAACCTGCTTCCTACAGCCTTGGTTTCTGAATGCACTGACACTGAGGTGTAAAATGATTGTCACCGTCCACTGAAACTGAGTGCGTGGAAGAAGGGGAGTAGGGCAGGCGAGTATGTATTAGGAGGGCTGGTCATTTCTTCTCACCCCTCCTGCTTCCCTTCACCAGTTTTAGTTTCTTTCTTTTTTTCTTTCTCTCTCCCATTTTGGTGTTGGGGATTGAACTCAGGAGTGTTTTGCCCCTGAGCTAGACTCCCAGCCCTATTTTATTTTGAGGCAGGGTCTTACTAAGTTGCTGAGGGTCTTGCTAAATTGCTGAGATTGGCCTTGAACCTGTGATCTTCCTGTCTCAGCCTCCCAAGTAAAGGCGTGCCCGGATTCCACCGGTTTCTTGATTTTGAATTATTTATTAAATGTTGTTGACCATGTACTTACGTGCAAGGCTTCAGGAACACAGATGAGCAGATGTGGTTCTTACTCTGGTGTTTACAGTTCAGCGTGGAAGACCAATTCCCTGAGAATGACGAGGTGAAGGAACAGAGGACCGGAAGGCCGAGCCAGGGTCATCTGGAGTAGTCAGGGAGGCATTCCTGGAGCAGGGGCTGTGGAAGCTGGGACCTGGGGGGTGACTAGGCACTAGCTGGGTGAAAGGCACCAACTTAAGATGCTGAGTTTATGAGTGAGATCCAGGCCTTTGGGCTGGGCTATATAGCGCAGTGGTAGAGCCTGCCTCGTACGGGCAAGGCTCTGGGTTTGATCCCCAGCACTTGGGGAGCAGGGAGCATCTGGGCTGCAGGAACAGGAAGTGCAGTTCAACCTTAGGTATGGTTGGAACCAGGAACTAGAAAATAGGCCAAGGTAGCCACAGCCCTCCACAATTCCACACTGTCCTTGCACCCTGCATCTCTAGCTAGCTGTTTGCTTTGTTTTTCTTTTCTTTTTCATTACTTCCTCCTGCTCTTGGCAGAGGGAGCTGACCCTAGTTTCCCAGAGGTACATGCCTTCAGTTCACTTGACCAGGCTGAGTGCTCTACATCAGATTTCTGGAGGAGAAAATCTGAGCCAGTTCCGGAAAGTGTCCACCTCCATGCTGAGGCCCGAGGTCCGTTGTTTAGTAATGGCAGACATCTGTAAGGCCTGTGGGGTGACGTGGGGGTCAAGCCTCTCACCGTACTTGCTTTCAGGTTAACATGCTTGCTGCTGTTCCCCTGCTTTTCTCCAGACCAAAGCTGTTCACTGCTGTTGGGCCTGTGGGGAAAGAGAGGCAAGTCTATAAGACAGGAGAGAAGGCCTTTGGGTTGTTCTGAGGGGTATTCGTCCTGTTTCTAGCAGAGATGGCAGTAAAACTGGGTGGGATCTTTAAAATAAAATTTAATATTTGATGTATATATATGAGAATATAGGACATACAGCTGGCCCTATGAACCCACAGATTCAACCAGTGGTAAGTAATTGTATATATATGTAACCCAGGGGCATTCTACCTCTGAGTTACAACCCCAGTTCTATCTTATCTATTTTTTTATTTTTATTTTTTGCAGTACTGGGGGTTGAACCCAGGGGCATTCTACCCCTGAGCTACACTTCCAATCTTATCCTTCCTTCCTTCCTTCCTGTACCGGGGATTGAACCCAGGGGCATTCTATCTCTGAGCTATACCCCCAGCCCTATTTTTTCCTCTTTCTTTCTTTTTTGCGGTATATCCTTTATTTTGAAACAGGACCTCACTAAGTTCCAGAGGGCCTCACTAAGTATCTGAGGCTGGCTGCAAACCTGCAAACCTCCTGTCTCAGTCTCCCAAGTTCTGGGATTACAAGAATGTGCTGCCATGCCTGGCTTTTATTTTTTAATTGATTAATTAATTAACTCATTTAGTTTGTGGTACTAAGGATTGAACTCAAGGTTATTCTACCTCCGAGCCACACTTACAGTCTTATTTTACTTTTATTTTTTTTAAACAAGGTCTTAGCCAAGTGTGGTGTGGTGTAATCCTAGTACTTGGGAGGCTAAGACTAGAGTATCCAGGTTCCAGGCCAGCCTCAGTTACTTACTTAGTGAGGCCCTCCGCAACTTAGACCCTGTTTCAAAATAAATAGTAAAATAGGACTAGGGGGTGTAGCTCAGAGGTAGAACACCCCAAGGTTCAATCCCCAGTACCCCCCCACAAAAAATTGCGTCTGCACTGAACATGTAGACTTTTTCCTTGTCATTATTTCCTAAATGTTAAGTATAGCAACTATTTGCATGGCATTTAGATGGTATTAGGTATTCTGTGTAATCTAAAGGTGATTAAAAGTACATGGGAAGGTGTGTTATATGCAGATATGCCATTTTATATAAAGGACTTGGGCACCCATGGGTTTGGGGATCCTCATGAGGACTAGAACCCGTCCCTCAAGGATTCTGAGGGACAACTATTTTTGTATTATGCAGCTCAACAATAAATACCTAAGAACCCTCTGTCTACTGAGTGACTTCTTTCGTGTGTGTGTGTGTGTGTGTGTGTGTGTGTGTGTGTGTGAGATTTACTGGGGATTAAACCTATAGGTGGTCTACCTCCAAGCTATACCCCTCTTCCTTTTTTATATTTATTTTAATTAATTTATTTTTTGTGGTACTAGGGGTGGAACCCGGGGGCCTTATATCTCCAGGCTATACTTCCAGCTCTATTTTATTTTTTATTTGGAAACAAGATCTCACCAACTTGCTGACACCCTAAGTTGCTGAGGCTAACTTTGAACCACAATCCTGTCTCAGCCTCCCAAGTACTGGGATTACAGTTGTGTGCCACCACGCCCAACTTATTTTTTGTTTTGAAACGGGGTCTTACTAGGTTGCTGAGACTCCGGCTACATTGTTTAGACTGTCCTCAAACCTGGCATCCTTCTGTTTCAGTTTCCTAAGTACAAGTGTGTGCCACCATGTCCAGCTCTGAGTGACTTCCTGACCAAATTTTTTGAGACCTGCATTCCTGATCCCTGGCCATTGTCCTCACCCCAGGATTTTATCTTTCTGTTGTCTGCATAGTGGACCAGGCAATAGCATGGGTGTCCCTTTTATGTGACTGTGGCAAACTAGCCAACCTAACCAAGCCTTTTTCCTCATCTGTGAGAAGGGTGTATAGTGACATACACCGCAGTGTTGTGAGGAGTCCATGAGAGGGTTGAGGTGCCGAGCACTGAACATCTGGCTAATGCTCTACTTGTTCCCTTGAAGTAAATGGGCCTGGCAAGACCTGGAGCCTCTCTCACCCCCATGGGAATACCCTTCAGGAATACAAAGCAGAAGTAAAATACTAGGTTTAGGGTCAAGTTCTAGTTGTGTGATCTTAGGCAACTTGCATGCCCATTCTTTTTTTTTTTTTTGTGGTACTGGGGATTGAACTCAGGGGCATTCTACCTCTGAGCTACACCCCCAGCCCTATATTTTGTTCTTTATTTATTTATTTTTTTTCGGTACTGGGGATTGAACTCAGGGGCATTCTACCTCCGAGCTATACCCCCAGCCCTATTTTTTATTCTTTATTTTGAAACCGAGTCTCACTAAGTTGCGGAGTGCCTCACTAGGTAGCTGAGGCTGGCCGCGAACCCGGATCCTCCGGTCTCAGCCTCCCGAATGCTGGGATTACAAGCGTGTGCCACCATGCCCGGCTGTTCTTTATTTTGAAACAGGGTCTCACTAAGTTGTGGAGGGCCTCACTAAGTAGCTGAGGCTGGCCTCGAACCCGAATCCTCCAGTCTCAGCCTCCCAAGTACTGGGATTACAAGCGTGTGCCACCATGCCCGGCTTTTTTTTTTGGTGGTCCTGGGGATTGAACCCAGAGGCATTCTACCTTCGGGCTACACCCCCAGCCTTGTTTTATTTCTTTACTTGAAAACAAGGTCTTGCTAGGTTGATGAGAGTCTCACTACTTGCTGAGGCTGAGTCTGTCCTTGAAACTTTGAGCCTCCTTTCTCAGCCTCCTAAGTACAAGGATTACAGGTGTGTGCCACCACACCTGGCACATGCTGATTCTTTGATTCTAGTCAGAGGACATCTCCTGCCTTCCTTAAGAATGTTGCATTATTGGCCGGGCATGGTGGCACATGCTTGTAATCCCAGTACTTGGGAGGCTGAGACAGGAGGATCCGGGTCCGAGGCCAGCCTCAGCAACTTGGTGAGGCTCTCTGCAACTTAGTGAGACCCTGTTTCAAAATAAAGAATAAAAAAATAGGACTGGGGGTGTAGCTCGTAGGTAGAATGCCCCTGAGTTCAATCCCCAGTACGGCAAAACATAGCTCTCGGGGGTTTTGTTTGTTCACTTGTTTGCATTTAGACAACTGGAACCTTAAAAAAAAAAAAGAAAAAAAAAAAAAGGTAGCAACATCCTGCCTGGCTTATAAACCTTTTTTTTTTTTTTTTTTTTAATTCTTGGTGCTGGAGATGGAACCCAGGGTGTTCTACCTCTGAGCTACACCCTCAGTCCTGTTTTATTTTGAAACAGGGTCTCACTAAGTTGTAGAGAGCCTCACTGAGTTGCTGAGGCCGTCCTGGAACCTGGAATCCTTCTGTCTCAGCCTCCCAAGCACTGGGATTACAACTGTGTGCCACCATGCCTGGCTGAAAAGCTGTCTTTGTTTAAAAAAAAAAAAGTTGAGAGGTATAGCTTGTAGAATGTCCCTGAGTTCAATCCCCAGTATCAGAAAGGAAGAAAGAAAGACGGAGGAAGAAAGGAGGAGGAAGGGAAAGGAGAAAGAAAAATGGAGTAGGTTCTCACTAAGTTGTGATCTTGTGATCCTCCTGTCTCAGCCTCCCAAGATTCACCGATTTTTTTTTTTTTCGTGGTACTTTTTTTTCGTGGGATTAAACCCAGAGGCATTCTACTTTAGAACTACACCCCCCAGCCCGATTTTATTTATTTGGAAATGGTCTCACTAGGTTGATGAGAGTCTCACTACTTGCTGAGGCTGTTCTCCATCCTGCAGCCCTCCTGTCTCAGCCTCCCAAGTACGGGATTACAGGTATGTGCCACCATGCCTGACTCTACTATGCTGGTGAGATGGCTGATGAGCCAAAGGACCCGGCAAAAGGAGAGACTAAAGACTGCAGCTCTTTTCTTCTTTTTTTTGCAGTACTGGGGATTCAACTCAGGGGCATTCTACCTCCGAGCTATACCCCCAGCCCTATTTCTTATTCTTTATTTTGAAAGGGGGTCTCACTGAGTTGCGGAGTGCCTCACTAGGTAGCTGAGGCTGGCCGCGAACCCGGATACTCTGGTCTCAGCCTCCCGAATGCTGGGATTACAAACTGGGATTACAAGCGTGCGCCACCATGCCCGGTTTAAGACTGCAGCTCTTTTTTTTTTTTTTGCGGTACTGGGGATTGAACTCAGTGGCATTCTACCTTCGAGCTATACCCCCAGTCCTATTTTTTATTCTTTATTTTGAAACCGAGTCTCACTAAGTTGCGGAGTGCCTCACTAGGTAGCTGAGGCTGGCCGCGAACCCGGATCCTCTGGTCTCAGCCTCCCAAATGCTGGGATTACAAGCATGCGCCGCCAGGCCCGGCAAGACTGCAGCTCTTAAAGCTCCTCGCTCCTCGCGTTCTACATTTGCAGTTTGTTAATTTGGGTTAGCAGGTCTTTAAAATGCTTGTGTCCTCCTATAAGATGAAGCCTCAGGGCTGGGATGTAGCTCAGTGGCAAAGCTCTTGGTAGGTTTAGTCCTCAGTTTAAAAAAAGGCCTCTAAAACAAGCTAAGATGATGCCTCATATCCCCCTTTCTTTTTTTTTTTTGGCAGTACTGAGGATTGAATTCAGGGGCATTCTACCTCCAAGCTACACCCCCAGACCTATTTTTTATTCTTTATTTTTGAAACAGAGTCTCACTAAGTTGCGGAGTGCCTCCCTAGGTAGCTGAGGTTGTCCAAGAACCTGGATCCTCTGGTCTCAGCCTCCCGAATGCTGGGATTACAAGCGTGCGCCACCACGCCCGGCTCATATCCCCCTTTCTATTCCACTGGTATAAAATAAATAAAGATTCGGGAGGCTGAGACCAGAGGATCCGGGTTCGCGGCCAACCTCAGCTACCTAGTGAGGCACTCCGCAACTTAGTGAGACTCGGTTTCAAAATAAAGAATAAAAAATAGGGATGGGGGTATAGCTCGGAGGTAGAAAGCCCCTGAGTTCAATCCCCAGCACCGCAAAAAAAAAAAAATAAATAAAATAAAATAAAATAAAATAAAATAAAATAAAATAAAATAAATAAAGGACCCAACAACAAGCAAAGGAGTCTAGCCTATCTCTAGCCTTCTGTCATTTATTGATTTATTGTTTGATTAATTGGTACTGGGGATTGAACCCAGGGACATTGTACCTCCAAGCTATACCCCTAGTCCTTTTTTTTTTTGTTTTGCGGTACTGGGGACTGAACTCAGGGCTACACTCCCAGCCCTACTTTTATTCTTTATTTTGAAACAGGGTATCACTAAGTTGCGGAGTGCCTCACTAAGTAGCTGAGGCTGGCCTCGAACCCAGATCCTCCGGTTTCAGCCTCCCAAATGCTGGGATTACAAGCATGTGCCACCACGCCTGGCCCTAGTCCTATTTTTTATTCTTTATTTTGAAACAGGGTCTCACTAAGTTGCCAAAGGCCTCACTAAGTAGTTGAGGCTGGCTGTGAACCTGGATGCTCCTGTCTCAATCTCCCAAGTACTGGGATTACAAGCATGCACCACCATGCCCGCCTTGTCTTCTGCTTTTTATTTTAAAACTGCTTTAGTGAGCCGGGCGTGGTGGCGCACGCTTGTAATCCCAGCATTCAGGAGACTGAGACCGGAGGATCCGGGTTCGTGGCCAGCCTCAGCTACCTAGTGAGGCACTCCGCAACTTAGTGAGACTCGGTTTCAAAATAAAGAATAAAAAATAGGGCTGGGGGTATAGCTCGGAGGTAGAATGCCTCTGAGTTCAATCCCCAGTACCGCAAAAAAAATAAATAAATAAAAAATAAAGAATAAAAAATAGGGCTGAGGGTATATCTCGGAGGTAGAGTGCCCCTGAGTTCAATCCCCAGTACCGCAAAAAAAACAAAACAAAAAACCAAACTGCTTTAGTGACATACCATAAAATTCTAAGCGAAGCCGGGTGTGGTGGTGCACTCTTGTAATCCCAGCATTCGGGAGGCTGAGACCGGAGGATCCGGGTTCGTGGCCAGCCTGAGCTACCTAGTGAGGCACACTGCAACTTAGACTCAGTTTCACAATAAAGAATAAAAAATAGGGCTGGGGGTGTAGCTCGGAGGTAGAATGCCCCTGAGTTCAATCCCCAGTACCAAAAAAAATAAATAAATAAAATAAAATTCTAAGTGTTAAAATCATTGTTTTTAGTAAATGTGCAGAGTTGTGCAACCATTACCACAATCCAGTTTTAGAACATTACCATCTTTCCAAAAAGTTCTTCCTTACTATTAGTAATCAGTTCCCACTCCCACCCACAGCAGTTCCAATCTACTTTCTATTTTGCCTGTTAGAATTTTCATGAAAATGGAATCATGCAAGATGTAGTTTTTTGTGTCTGGTGTTTTTTCTCTTGTATGTTTTTATAGCCGAGAATGGCGGCGCACTCTTATAATCCTAGTACTTGGGAGGCTGAGACAGGAGGATTGCTGATTCATGACCAGCCTCAGCTACTTAGTGAGGCCCTTTGCCACTTAGTGACACCCTGTTTCAAAATAAAGAATAAAAAATAAGGCCGGACGTAGTGGGGCACATTTGGAATCCCAGTACTTTGGAGTCTGAGGTAGGGAGGATCACAGGTTTGAGACCCATCTTAGCAATTTAGTGAGACCCTGTTTTCAAGTAAAAATTAAAATCAGGCTGGGGGTGTAGCTTGGAGGTAGAATGCCTCTGGGTTCACTCTTCCTTGCACACGCACACACACACACACGTTCATAGCAGTATTATTCATAATACACAAGAACTGGAAATGTTCCAAGTGTCCATCATATGACATGTCCATTCAATTAGTTACTATGGATAAATCACAATTTTTTTCCCCGAGTACTGAGGATTGAACCTAGGTGCATTCCACCTCTGAGCTACACTCCCCAGGCCTTTTTTTTTTTAAACTCCTATTTTGGTAGTACTGGGGATGGAATCCAGGGGCATTCTACCTCTGAGCTACCCCAGCTCCGTTTTATTTATTTTTTTTATTCTCTGTGTGTGTGTGTGTGTGTGTGTGCGCACGCATGCGCGTGTGTATGTGTGTTAGAGACACAAACACACACACAGACAGACTGGGAGTGGAACTGGGAGGCATTCTACCTCCAAGCCATACCCTTAGCCCTGTTTTATTCCTTTATTTTGAAACAGGGTCTCACTGAGTTTCAGATGTCCTCACTAAGTTGCTGTGGCTGGTCACAAACCTGTGATCCTCCCAAGTACTGGTATTACAAGCGTTTACCACCACACCCCGCTGAGCATTCTTTTTTTTTTCCTGTGGTACTGGGGATGGAGCCAGGGGCATTCTACCTCCGAGCCACACCCCCAGCCCTATTTTTTATTCTTTATTAAGGTTTGGATTTTGTTTTCATTTCTCTGGGGTAGATACCTAGGAAGATAGTTGCTGGATTATAGGGTGGTAATGTATGTATAGCTATTTTTTTGTGTTTGTGGTACTGGAGGTTGAACCCAGGGGCATTCTACCTCCAAGTTATACTCAGCCTATTTTATTTCTATTTTGAAACAGCATCTCCTCAGGTTGATGAGAGTTTCACTACTTGCTGAAGCTGCCCTTGAACCTGGCAATCCTCCTATCTAGGCCGCCCAAGTACTGGGATTACAGGCAAGTGCTACCACTCCAGCTTTTTATTTGTTTTTTGAAAAAGTCTCACTAAGTTGCTGAGGCTAGTTCAAACCCACAATCTTCCTGTCTCAGCCTCCTGATTACAGGCATGAGCTACCACACCCAGCTTCCCATATCTATTTTGTATTTTCAAACAGGATCTCAGTGAGTTTCTAAAGAGTTTATTTAATTGCTGAAGCTGGCCTTGAACCTGTGATCCTCCTACAATCTTCCTGTCTCAACCTCCCAAGCACCGGGTTTACAGATGTGTACCACCATGCCTTGCTATTTTGTTTCTTCTTTTTCAATTTGAATGGCTTTTATTTCTTTTTCTTGCCTAATTGCTCTGGCTAGAACCTTTGGTACAGAGTTGAAGAGAAGTGTGTGAGAGAAACGGGTTTGTGTGAGAGCACACTTCCTTTTTTTTTTGAGGTACTGGGGATTGAACTCCGGCATTCTACCTCCAAGCTGTACCCTCAGCCCTATTTTTTCTTTCTTTTTTTTTTTTGCAGTACTGGGGATTGAACTCAGGGACATTCTACCTCCAAGTTATACTCCCAGCCCTATTTTTTATTTTGAAACAGGGTCTCACTAAATTGCGGAGGACCTCACTAGTTAGCTGAGCCTGGCCTCGAACCCGGATCCTCCGGTCTCAGCCTCCCAAATGCTGGGATTACAAACATGTGCCACCATGCCTGGCTCCCCTATTTTTTATTCTTAATTTTGAAACAGGGTCTCACTAAGTTGCGGAGTTCCTCACTAGGTAGCTAAGGCTGTCCTCGAACCCGGATCCTTCGGTCTCAGCCTCCCAAATGCTGGGATTACAAGCGTGTGCCACAATGCCCAGCATGAAAGGGTTGTTTGTCAAATGCTTTCACTGAATCTGTTGAGATGATATAGACTTCAGATTTTTGTTTTGTTTTCTTGGTGGCATTGCTGATGGGAACCTTAGGGGTATGGCATTCTACTCTGAGCTATACCTTCAGTTCTTTATTTTTATTTTGAAATGGTCTCACTAAGCTGCTGAGGGCCTCACTAAGTTGCTGTTGACCTGGAAAATGCAAACTTCCTGTCTCAGCCTGCCAAGTATTGGGGTTACAGGTGTGTTATTATTTTTAAATAATCTCATTATTCTGAAGTTATATTAGCCAGTTTTATAGTGAAAGTTTTGTTTCTTTGTTTGTTTTTTTAATTTTATATCCTTTAGCTGGGCATGGTGGTGCATACCTGTAATCACCCAGTATTGGGTGACTGGGACAGGAGGATTGCAGGTTCCAGGACAGCCTCAACAATTTAGTGAAGTTCTCAGCAACTTGGTGAGACTGTTTCTAAATAAAAAATATAAGGGGCTGGGGGTATAGCTCAGAGGTAGAATTCCCCTGGCATCAGTCCTCAGCACTGCACATACAAAATGTATCCTTTGACAGTATCTTCTCACTCTCACCCCATGAAAAAGCCGAAGTCAACAAAAAAGCCTCCGCTTTGGCCGCCCAGGTCCTGCCCTGGGTAGTGCCTGAGAGCCTTTGCCTGCTTCCCCATCTCTCGAGGAGGTCTGTACTGCTCCTGGCCTTCCACCAGTCCTGGGCTTGCCTCTTCGGCTTCCTGTGCCAAGCCCCCAGCTGGCACTGCCCTGCACACTTCCTAATGGGAACAGTGTTTCTCAACTTCGATCCTTGTAGATTGGTGAATTTTTGCGAAAACCCCCCTTTCCCCATCTCCCAAGCAGACCTGATTTGGGGGGAGCATTTCCTTTCTAAAATGTCACCTCAGCCGGGCGTGGTGGCGCACGCTTGTAATCCCAGCATTCAGGAGGCTGAGACCAGAGGATCCGGGTTCGAGGCCAGCCTCAGCTACCTAGTGAGGCCCTCCGCAACTTAGTGAGACTCAGTTTCAAAATAAAGAATAAAAAATAGGGCTGGGGGTGTAGCTCGGAGGTAGAATGCCCCTGAGTTCAATCCCCAGTACCGCAAAAAACTAAATAAATAAAATAAAATGTCACCTCCACTTTGCTGGGGCACCTCTGGTTTTTCCTGCTCTTAGATCCTTTGTTCTTAGGTCTAGGGCCCTTTGGTTCCCTGGGTGACCTCATGCAAATTCCTAGGGGCTGGTGACTCTCCAGTCCTAAAAAAAAAAGCAGACCCAAACCTGGCTTTTCCTTCAAGGCACCCTTGTCTCTCCGAAGCCCCTTCCCTCCGCTCTGCCTCCCTCCTGCCTCAGGCCGATCTCCCGCTGGGTGGGACCTGATCTCAGCAAGCTTTGTTTGGAGTTGGGTTTTTTTTTCTTTCTTTCTTTTGTTTGTTTTTGATACCAGCTCTATAACTTCTTGATTTATTAAATATTCAGATTGTTAGCTGGGCATGGTGGCGC
This sequence comes from Graphiurus murinus, assembly GCA_004027655.1. Classification (NCBI taxonomy): domain Eukaryota; kingdom Metazoa; phylum Chordata; class Mammalia; order Rodentia; family Gliridae; genus Graphiurus; species Graphiurus murinus. The sequence goes on from PVLC010034101.1 coordinate 13,327, forward strand.
ACGGTTGTAATCCCAGCATTTGTGAGGCTGAGACCGGAGGATCCGGGTGCGCGGCCAGCCTCAGCTACCTAGTGAGGCACTCCGCAACTTAGTGAGACCCTGTTTCAAAATAAAGAATAAAAACTAGGGCTGAGGGTGTAGCTTGGAGGTAGAATGCCCCTGAGTTCAGTCCCCAGTACTGAAAAAAAAAATTCAGATTGTTTCTGTGTATGTGTGTGGGTGTGGTACTGGGGATGGAACCTAGGGACATTCTTTTTTTTTTTTTTTCTGCGGTACTAGGGATTGAACTCAGGGACATTCTACCTCCGAGCTATACCCTCAGCCCTATTTTTTATTCTTTATTTTGAAACCGATTCTCACTAAGTTGCGGAGTGCTTCACTAGGTAGCTGAGGCTGGCCACCAACCCAGATCCTCCAGTCTCAGCCTCCCGAATGCTGGGATTACAAGCGTGCGCCACCACGCCCGGCTGGAACCTAGGGACATTCTACCTCTGAATTATACTTCCAGCCCTGTTTCATTCTTTTTTGTTGTTGTTGTTCTGAAAGAGGTTCTCACTAAGTTGCAGAGGTTGGCCACAAACCTGCCATCCTTCTGTCTTAGCCTCCCAAGTACTGGGATGATAGGCATGCACCACCACAGATTGTTTCCATTTCTTGCTGTTTTTAAATATGCAGATATAAGCATTTTTAGTATAACAGCCCCCACAGCCATTTGAATAATTTTTTTTAGAACTTATTTCCCAAAAATGGGATGACCAGGTCAAATAAAAAATAATGCTTTTATAATGTCAGATTGCTCTCCAGAAACAGCATTTTAATTTATGCATCTTTAAAAGAATACCTCTTTTTCTGTTCCCACTTGCTGTAACAACATGGCATTATTCTTTTACTTGTAATTGAGTAAAAATATGATAGTAGTGAATAAACTAAACCTTTTTCTAAATTTTATAGAAGTTGGGCATTAATTTTTTTTTTTTTTTTTTTTGGTACTGGGGATTGAACTCAAGGGCATTCTACCTTCGAGCTACGCCCCAGCCCTAGTTTTTATTCTTTATTTCGAAACCGGGTCTCACTAAGTTGCGGAGTGCCTCACTAGGTAGCTGAGGCTGGCCTCGAACCCGGATCCTCCGGTCTCAGCCTCCCAAATGCTGGGATTACAAGCATGCGCCACCACACCTGGCTAACCTGTGATCCTTCTGTCTCAGCCTCCCAAGTACTGGGATTACAAGTGTGTGCTACCACACCCAGCTGGGCTGTTAACCTTTAGCTTTTTAACCTTTGTGGAATTTGTTGTGGTTAGGAGTGCTACCTTTTTGTTTTTTATTTTTTGGTGCTAGAGATTGAACCTAAGGGCATTTTACATCCATGCTACATCCCAGCCCTTTTTTGTTTTTTTCTTTTGAAACCGGATCTTGGCTAGGTGGATGAGAGGCCTACTACTTGCTAAGGCTGTCCTTGAACCTGCAGTCCTCCTGTCTCAGCCTCCCAAGCACCACTCGGCACAAGTGCTACATTTAGATGCCTTACTTTTACTTCGTATTAATTGCTCTCCACATTGTCTAATTTCACATTGTCATATTTTACTTACACATACTTAATGTCTCTCTGGAATCCTGTTTGCTCCTTTTGTCTAGATTAACTACAACTGGCATTTGCAATTTTACTTTTGTTTTTTGCCAGTAAAACAAAAATTTTACTTTTTGCTTTTGCCTCAAGAGTCCTTGTTAGCTTTTCTACTTGGATGGGTTGGCCATGATGAAAAGGATCATCAAGAAGACATTTCTTTCCATCTTCCCCTCTCCCAAACCCAGAGCCATTTGTCTCCCTGCCCCAGGTTCTCCTGCTCTGTTTTGACTGCTGTTCTCTCCAGGGTAAAGGGGTCTCTCAGTTAGACTCTTAAGTGTTAGTACTTGAAATAGGGTTCTAAATAAAGGGGGAACTTTTTTTAAATATAAAAGACCGTGCCTTCTTTTCTTTTTTAGATATTACTTCACATGCCAGAACTATTCACCCTTTTAGAAGTATATAATTCACTTGTTTTCAGTATATTCAGCTTCCCAGCCACCACCATCTAATCCCAGAACATTTTCATCAACCCAAAAAGAAACCCTGTGGGCATTAGCTGTGGCTTCCCATTAGCTGTCTCTCTCCTCCTCCAGCCCCTGGCAGCCACCTCCTGTCGCCTTCAACAGTGCAACTGGCCCCTTGCCAGAGAGAGAGTTTTGTATCAGGACTGAATTTGAGTGTCATTAGTTATTGTCTGCCATTGGCTTTATAAAATGAGCTTGCAGAATTATCGTTTTACTTAATTTTCTTAGGCCTGCATGTGTGTGATCTGGTCATTCTCTTTCTGCATTCTAGATCTGCCTGCCTCCAACTCCGGGTTAGATTTCAGTGGTTCTCCCCGTCTTCAGCCTCTGCCTCTTGGGTTTAGCCCTGAATGGTAGGCAGATTGCTCTCGAATTCTCTATACTGCTGCCCTTTGTATTTTTCACTTTTTCCCCCTTTCTTTCTGGCACTGGGGGTTGGATCCAGGGGCATTCTACCTCCAAGATACACTTCCAACCCAATTTTAAAATTTTTTATCTTAGCCGGGCGTGGTGGCGCACGCTTGTAATCCCAGCATTCGGGAGGCTGAGACCGGAGGATCCGGGTTCGCGGCCAGCCTCAGCTACCTAGTGAGGCACTCCACAACTTAGTGAGACTCGGTTTCAAAATAAAGAATAAAAAATAGGACTGGGGGTGTACCTCGGAGGTAGAACGCCCTGAGTTCAATCCCCAGTACCGCAAAAAAAAAAAAAAAAAAATTTTTTATCTTGAAACAGGGTCTTGCTGAGGATCTCCCTAAGTTGATGAGACAGACCTTGAACCTTTGATCCTCCTGTCTCAGCAGGTGTGCGCCACCATGCCTATTTTTCACATTTAAAAATATTATATTCTATACATACTTTTACATTCTTTGCTATAGATGACTCTTCTCTTTGGGCTTCTATCACTGTGAATTCTACTTTTGTTTTCTGGCTCTGATGGTCTCACACGTACTTCTATCTCTTCTATCTGGTTTCTACCATGACTAGTATTCATCATCTTATAATTTATGTTCTGCCTCGTTCATTCTTTTTATCTTGCTTCTGCTATTTGCTGCCTTCAGAGGTGTTCTGTGTTCTTTTGTAAAGTGTCATAGTTTTGCATATTCTAGTCTGTTCTTATTTTGCATCCCCCTTATGTGGCCCTCCTTAACTAGAGTTCCTTAGTCCTGCTCTGTCTCCTTTCTTGTATGGAGACCTTTTGATTCTGCTAAGCCTGCTGCTTTGCTCCTGGGCCTTCATGATCCTTTTCTACTCCCAGCTCCTGGGTTGCCCTTTAAAATATGCTAGCTGTGTTCCTTGCAGTTGAGTCTTATCTTTGTTCTTTGTTTATAATTTGTTTATTTTGTTGGGTTTAGAAGGAGGAGGCATTCTGTGCCATTTCTCACTTAGCTCTTCCCAAAGTTCTGTTGTGTAAGACTTTATGGGCACATTCTTGCATAATGGAAAGAAGATGGAATTCAGAAGGACCAGGAGCAGCCGGGCGTGGTGGCGCACGCTTGTTCGGGAGGCTGAGACCAGAGGATCCGGGTTCGCGGCCAGCCTCAGCTACCTAGTGAGGCCCTCCGCAACTTAGTGAGACTCAGTTTCAAAATAAAGAACAAAAAATAGGGCGGGGGGGGTATAGCTCGGAGGTAGAATGCCCCTGAGTTCAATCCCCAGACCCGCAAAAAAAAAAAAAAAAAA
>PVLC010034102.1:0-17098 GCA_004027655.1 Graphiurus murinus
GGTACTGGGGATTGAACTCAGAGGCGTTCTACCTTCGAGCTACACCCCCAGTCCTATTTTTTACTCTTTATTTTGAAACCGAGTCTCACTAAGTTGCGGAGTGCCTCACTAGGTAGCTGAGGCTGGCCGCGAACCCGGATCCTCCGGTCTCAGCCTCCCGAATGCTGGGATTACAAGCGTGCGCCACCACGCCCGGCTTCCTTTTCCTAATTTTAATATCAGATAATGTTCTCCATAATCAAGGTAAAGAAAGATTGCCCCCGAAAAGTCCCCAAGGACTCTCTGCCGTCAACCCTTCCCCACTCCCTAATCTGTTTCTGCGCCTACTCCTGCCTTCTCTGGAATATCATTCAAATGGAACCCGATGGTATGCACCTTTGAAGTGTGGCTTCTTCATTTCATACAACCCACTTGGGATTAGTTAATATATTTGATTCAGTAGTCTGTTCCTTAAGTAGTATCCCATTCAAATGGATGCACTAAAGCTTATCCAGTCACCAGTTTGGAGACATCCAGTTATTCCCAGTTCTTGGCAATTACAAATAAAGACAGCAGAAACATTTGCATACAGGTTTTTGTGTGAACACAGAGTTATGTGGGTAGACATTTCGGACTGTTCAGATGTATTTTTGAAAAGTTGATTTTCCAGCTACTGTTTTTTGTTTTTGTTACTGGAAATTGAATCATGGCTCAATCTACTCAGAGGTAGACTGAACTCTGCCAATGAGCTAAAAACCTAGCCCATTACAAATTTTTAAAATTTTGAGACAGGTTCTCATAAATTGTTGAAGGTGGCCTCAAACTTGCAACCGTCCTGCCTCAGCCTCCTAAGGAGCTGAATTACAGGTATGTACCACTGTGCCCAGCCCAGCATTTTAAGACAGCTTCAGTGCACTCATGGGGGTTTGCCACTGCTAGAAATTCCTCTAAATTATTTTCAAAGTGATAATATAACTGTTTTATAAGCTTGAATTTTCATATGTGGGATTTGCTTAAAATGTAGATTTGCCCATACCAGTGAAATTTCAAACTTTTCATTTACTCATGGTCATTACCCCCTGCCTATGGTGCAGGGGATGGAACGCAGGGGCATTCTACCTCCAACCTCCAACCCCAGTCCTTTAGTATTTTTTATTTGGGAACAAGGTCTCTCTAAATTGATGAAGCATCAAACCTGTGGTCCTCCTATCTCAGCCTCCCAACTCCGGAGATTCAGGTATCCACCACTATGCCCAGACATAGCCATAACTTTTTTTTTTTTTGTGGTACTGGGGATGGAACCCAGGGGCATTTTACCTCCGAGCTACACCCCAGTCCTATTTTTTATTTTAAAACAGGGTCTCACTAAGTTGCAGAGAGCCTCACTAAGTAGCTGAGGCTGGCTGTGAACCCAGATCCTCTGGTCTCAGCCTTCCAAGTATTGGGATTACAAGCGTGTGCCACCATGCCCAGCAGCTATAACTTTTTTTTTTTTTTTTTTCAGTACTGGGGATTGAACTCAGGGGCATTCTACCTCTGAGCTACACCCCCAGCCCTATTTTTTATTCTTTATTTTGAAACAGATCTCACTAAGTTGTGGAGGGCCTCACTAGGTAGCTGATGCTGGCCTCGAACCCGGATCCTCTGGTCTCAGCCTCCCAAATGCTGGGATTACAAGCGTGGGCCACCACGCCCAGCTAGCCATAACTTTTAAACACTGCATGTTCTTGACAAATCAAATATGACCTAAGCTATAATTCAGATGTTTTACTCAGTTTTCTTCCTGTGCTAGCCATGATGTAATGGGGGAAAAGAGGAGATGGCACTAATATTTACGTTTTCCAAATTCCATTGTTACATACCTAATCTGATTTAATACTTACAATCAGGTAACATAAATGTTATATGTGTTGGACTAGTAAGAAAATGGGCCCAGAAGAAAAACAACTTCTTGGAGTCAAACATCTACACAAAGACAGGCCCAATAAATGCCCAGGCAGCTTGCCTCAAACACCCACTCTCTTTTCCTTGTCTAAGCACCATAAGCTACTGTAACACTAGTGCTCCCCCCCCCCCCAGTACTGGGGTTTGAACCCAGTGGCATTCTACTTTCAGGTCTCACTAAGTGCGGAGGGCCTCGCTAAATAGCTGAGGTTTCTGCCTCCCCAGTACTGGGATTACAAACGTATGCCACCACACCCAGCTCAGTAGCACTATTTTAATGGAAATTTCAGGGCTGGCTGGCTGGCTGGCTGGCTAGCTTGCTTTATCTATCTATCTATCTATCTATCTATCTATCTATCTATCTATCTATCTATTTATTTATTTATTGGCACTGGGGCCCTCACACACCTCTAGCCCCTCAATTGATTTTGTGTGTGTGTGTGTGGTACTGGGGATTGAACTCAGGGGCATTCTACCTCCGAGCTACACCCCCAGCCCTATTTTTTATTCTTTATTTTGGAACAGGGTCTCACTAAGTTGCCGAGGGCCTCACTAAGTAGCTGGGGCTGGTTGCAAACCTGCAATCCTCCTGTCTCAGCCTCTCAAGTACTGGGATGACAAGTGTGCACCACCACGTTGGGCTTATTTTTATTTTTGAAACCAGATTTTGCTAGGTTGATGAGAGTCTCACTTGCTGAGGCTGTCCTCAAACCTGTGATCCTTCTGTCTCAGCCTTCCAAGTACTGGGATTACAAGCGTGTTTACCACACCTGGCTTACTTGCACATTTGAAGGTATATGATTTTATTAGATTGCTACGGAAACCATACTGTGAAGGAAGACTAACACAGACATTGAAAAATATTCCATCTCTGCTGAAAGTTCTATTTACTGGAGAATGAAACTGGCCAAATTATATTATCTGTATGTATAAATATGTGACAATGAATCCTACCATTATATATAATCATAATATACCAATAAAAATTAAAAATAAACTGATTAAAAGTACTGTTTTCACACTGGTCTACAAATCAGGAATTGACATGACTCCTCTCCAGTCAACTTGTAGCTCCAGCCCGGGATCAAAGCCACATGTTCCTGTGAGGGGTAGTTCTAAAGGCTTGTTAAACTTCATGTCTGCATCCCTTCCTTCTGCTCACTCACTCCCCCAAAAGAACCTGAGTCAGTATCACAAGCGGGTGAAACTGACATTATGTAACTGTCCTAACTGTGTTACTTTCTTATCTGTATCCTAGGGTGTCCTGGCTAATTTCAGGCAGAACAGCCTGATGGACTACCACTGGGGTTGAAAGGGCACCACGCCTACTTTAACTACCGTAGCAGCTACTACTTGAACACCCATAGGCTGAGGGCACAGTCCAGCACCTCTCAACAATCCAAGGTGAAGGGCACACTACCAAGAAGTCTGATAGGAAAGAACCTGCTTTAGAAAAAGAATGCAGACTGCCTTATCAAAAAGAAAATTCAAGGATTAAAGTAAATTTGGTTTTAGTGAAATTCTGAGGCTCTCTCATGTGAATTGGTGGGTTATGTTAAAAATGCTTAACAGCTTCCCTGGGCATTTGGCCCACTTAACATTTCATGAGAATACTGGCCATGACACTGGACCACTTTCCATTTCACTACAAACAACAGGGTTCATTTTTCTAGGAGTTCCTTTATTTATGAGGGTGAGGCATGGCATAAAGATTCTTTTTTGTGTGTATGTGGTACTGGGTTCAATACCCAGTACCACAAAAAATAAGATGGGTTGGGGGTGTAACTTCCAAGCTACACCCCCAGCCCATCTTAGTTTTTGTTTTGTATCTTTATTATTATTATTATTTTTTTTTGCGGTACTGGGGATTGAACTCAGAGGCATTCTACCTCCGAGCTACACCCCCAGCCCTATTTTTTTACTCTTTATTTTGAAACCGAGTCTCACTAAGTTGCGGAGTGCCTCACTAGATAGCTGAGGCTGGCCGCGAACCCGGATCCTCAGGTCTCAGCCTCCCGAATGCTGGGATTACAAGCCTGTGCCACCACGCCCGGCTTAGTTTTTGTTTTGAAACAGGATCTCACTAGGCTGCTGAGCTTCTGAGGCTGGCCTCAAACCTGAAATCCTCCTGTCTCAGCCTCCCAAGTACTGGGATTACAGCCATGCACTGCCCTGCCTGGCTAAGATTCTTTCTGGTACAGGAAGAAGAAATGATGACTGACTCAATTATAGAAAAAAATGTGTCACCAAGAGACTGTTCACTGGCAAAGGGTACTTTCCTAAGCCACATCCTTTGGATCCATACTATACCCAACAGTACATATCCAAAAATCATTGTTCCCCAAGTAAACCTGTAGGGAAGCTTCTAAAAATACAATTTCCGAGAGGGGGAGTTTAAAATGAACCCTGTGGTACTCGACTGGATTTGGAGGTCCCAATGCAAACTCATGGTTAAAAAATATATAAACAAGCCGGGCGTGGTGGTGCACGCTTGTAATCCCAGCATTCGGGAGGCTGAGACCGGAGGATCCGGGGTCGAGGCCAACCTCAGCTACCTAGTGAGGCACTCCGCAACTTAGTGAGACCCTGTTTCAAAATAAAGAATAAAAAATAGGGCTGGGGGTATAGCTCGGAGGTAGAATGCCCCTGAGTTCAATCCCCAGTACTGAAAAAAAAAAAAAAAAAAAATATATATATATATATATATATATATAAACAAGCCGGGCGTGGTGGCGCACGCTTGTAATCCCAGCATTTGGGAGGCTGAGACCGGAGGATCTGGGTTCACGGCCAGCCTCAGCTACCTAGTGAGGCCCTCCGCAACTTAGTGAGACCCTGTTTCAAAAATAAAGAATAAAAAATAGGGTTGAGGGTATAGCTCGGAGGTAGAATGCCTCTGAGTTCAATATATATAAAACAGATAGATGCACAAATATAGATGTGCTTACATCTGGGTTAGAATACAGACTTAAAAGCCGGGCATGGTGGTGCACATCTATAGTCTCAATACTTGGGAGGCTTAGACAGGAATATTGCAGGTTCGAGGACAGCCTCAGCAAGTAATGAGACTCTCATCAACCTAGCAAGACCCTGTTTCAAAATAAAAATAAAATAGGGCTAAAGGTGCAGCTCAGAGGTAGAATGCCCCTCGGTTCAATCTTCAGTAGCACACACACACAGAGAATAATAATAGACTTAAATACCCTAGCTTACTGTGATAAGAGGATCTAGAATCAAGGATATTCCCAAAGCAAAGCATGCATCTGGAGCCCAGACCTTCATTTCTCCATTAAAAGGAATCAGGGCTCCTTGGAAAAGTGGTCGATTCCAAGGTTGGGGGCAGGAAAATACAAGATGATGCTAGAGTATCTAGTAGTGCCAGGTAGTAGGGAAATGCTCAAAATCAATAGAATGGAGGCACATTCAAAGAACACGGGTCACCTGGTATGGTGGCGCACGACTATAATCCCAGTATTGAGAGAGGCTTAGACACAAGGATCACGGGTTCAAGGTCAGCCTGAGCAATTCAGAAGGACCCTGTTTCAAAATAAAAAATAATTAAATAAAAAGAGCAGAGGGCTTAACAGTGATAGAATGCTCCTGGGTTCAGTTCCCAGTACCCCCCCCCACATACACACACACACACACACAGCACAGAAATCAATCTGAAAGAACTCCCAAGGGTTTAAGACAGAACAATTTGGAAACAGTGGTGTGTAGTAAAATGTATTTAAAAAAAAAAAAAAAAAAAAGAAGAAAGCTGGGAATGGTGGTGCAGGCTTGTAATCCCAGTACTTGGGAGACTGAAATAAGAGGATCGCAGGTTCATGGCCAGCCTCAGCTACCTAGTGAGACCCTGTTTCAAAATAAAGAATAAAAAATAGGGCTGGGTGTGTAGCTCAGAGGTAGAATGCCCCTGGGTTCAATACCCAGGTCCTCAAAATAAAAAAAAGAACAATTTGAGCAACAAAGTAAGATTATAACTCTAAATTAGATTATGAAATATTCACGAGTACAGGCTTATAAATAAAAATTAAATTAATAAACGGTGAGAAGGGGCAGCTTCCTCTTTAATAAATGAAGAAGATTAAGGGACCTATAAAATCACTATTAGAATACCATAGTATTAACTGACAAGCAAGCTCAATCAACAGATGTTAAAAATGGAGAAGTCGGAGAGAAATAGGATGTCTAAACATTCTCGAACTATTTTCCTCAAGATATCTACTTATTACAACAAAGGAAAAACTTTCTAGTGGGGAAACCTGGCAGATATCACACTGCCATCATCAAGGGATTGGAGAAACTTCACCAGTCATAAGACATTTGACAGCAGGGACCCCACGATGACGCACTGTGAAGGATATTAACACTTCTGTGGTATTCTTTGCCAAAAACGTAACCTCAATTCAGTTAGGAGACAACACCAGACAGGCCCAAATTGAGGGTGATTCTACCAAATATCTGACCAGTACTCACTGAAATAAAGGTCAAAAAAGACAAGGAAAGGTGAAGGAACTATCAGACTGGAAGATACTGAGGACACAAGTCAACTTAAGACACAGTATTCTGGGTTGGATTCTGAAACAGAAAAATGACTTTAGTGAAAAGATGCCTGAATAAAGACTACAGATCTAAAAACAAAACAATCTTGGCTTCAGTACCACCTCCAATCCTGCTTCAGTCTGTCTGGAAATCTTTGTATTCCAGTGGATGCTCAGCAGGGATTCCTGTGACCAGATTTGAGAGTCACTGTCCTTGGGAATTGATTCTCAGCTGGAATTTATTTATTTATTTTGTGGTGCTAGGGATTGAACCCAGGGGCATTCTACCTCCAACTATCCCCTCAGGCCTATTTTAAAACAGGGTCTCACTAAGCTGCTCAGGCTGGCCAAGAACCTGCAATCCTTCTGTCTCAGCCTCCGAAGTGCTGGGACTACAAGCGTGTGCCACCACGCCTGGCTCAGGTACAAGTACTTTTTTTTTTTTTTTTTTTTTTTTAATTCTGGCACTGGGGATTGCAGGGGCATTCTACTTCTGAGCTACACCCTCGTCCTATTTTTTATTCTTTATTTTTGAAACAAGGTCTCACTAAGTTGCAGAGGGCTTCACTAAGTCGCTAAGGCTGGCTGCAAACCTGCGAGCTATCTCAGCCTCCCAAGTACTGGGATTAAAAGCGTGCACCACCACACTCGCTACAAGTACTTTTTACAGCTCCTCATTTACTCCTAAAAATGTCAACAGATTTCAAGCTGATGAGTCAAATTATTTGATTCCTAGTCCCCTCTTGTTTTTGATGAAGGCAGCAACACTTCCTGCTCCTTTCTTGTCTCACTGCCCTGAAGAATTACTTTTCCAACAGATTTAAAATCTTTTGACTCACTATTGGTCTATAATGGCTATGGTTGAATAGTTTGTTAGAATACAAGAGAAATAAGGATGAGAAATGACTTCTACAATTTCAGCAGCTGCACCTTGACCTAGCTACAGATAGTCTCTCTTATTTGCGCTTGATCCTGCATGGTCAGGACCAAGCATTGGGGCAAACTAGCAGTGGCCATAATCATACCACCATCTGCTGGAAGTCGCTGCAGCTGTATTCTTCATAAACCCAGACCAACAAATAACTGAGACATATTAGTGTGAATAAAAAATTAGGGGCTGAGGATGTAACTCAGTGGTAGAGTACTTATCTAGCATGCATGAGTCCCAGCACCCTCCTAAAAATTATTTGTAAGTATTTACTGGACTCAGTTGTGACACAATAAATATTGCTAAATGAAGAGTTTTGTTTCCTTCAAATTAACAGGTTTAGCCAGATATGGTGGCGGTACACATCTATAATCTCTGCTACTCAGGTGGCTGAGGCAGGAGGGTAGCAAGTGTGAGGCCAGCCTCAACAACTTAGCGAGACCTGTCTCAATGTATAAAGCCAAAAGGGATGAGACTGTAGCTGAGCAGGGCGCCACTAGGGTCAGCACTCGGTACTGTACACCAGAAAGCGGGGGAGGTCTAGCCATGCACTGACCAGTCCTGTGGAGGCAGCTGCGTGCATGCGCTTTAGTTGGGGACATAAATATAAAAAATGAATATCTCAAAAATGTTGGTGAAACTTGGCCCTTATCCATGAAAGGAAGAAGATTCTTGCCTTAGTCCTTTGCTTCCTCCTTGTCCCAGGACTCAACAACATTGTGAGAAATAACATTTCTGTGAAGAAATGCAATTCTACCAGTTAGGTATTTACTCGCTTTCGTGAACACAGCCCCTGCTGGCCTGCAGAGCGTGATTACTCTGTACGCGCTCACCTGGTGCTGCTTGGTGCTAAGGCTGGCCTCCCCAGCCCCCCTGAAGCTCAGTCTCCACTCGGCCTCTAGGCCTCTCGTCACATGCCTGCTACAGGGTGACTTGCTACCTCCCACCACTGTTGTTAAACCTTGTTGGGCTTTTTGGCGTCTGCCGGGGTGCCAGGTGGTGTGATAAAGACCTGAGATCAGGAAGACTGAGAAGCACTGCCCCTCCCGAGCTTCCTGGAATCCCCTGCGCCTCTCCCCCTGGTGTGGGCAACTTCCTCCTGCCTGGGGTGGTCTCTAACAAGAACAGCCACTTGGCCTCTAGGATCCCTTCTGCCTCAAATCTGCAGACAGACTGATTCTCTAAGATTCTGGAAGAACTACTATATACATTTTGGCCTGGGGAGGGGGGGAATGTGAAAGTAATTTAAAATAAATGGAGGTGGAGAATATAACTACAGTACATTATTTTGAAACTCTAGAGTATTTCAATATAAAATTCTTCAGCCCTTATCTTACCAAATAGTCATTTGGTTAAAAAATATAGAAATATGCTGGGCGTGGTGGCGCACGCTTGTAATCCCAGCATTCGGGAGGCTGAGACTGGAGGATCCGGGTTCGAGGCCAGCCTCAGCTACAAAGTGAGGCACTCCACAACTTAGTGAGACCCAGTTTCAAAATAAAGAATAAAAATTAGGGCTGGGGGTGTAGCTCGGAGGTAGAATACCCCTGAGTTCAATCCCCAGTACTGCAAAAAAAAAAAAAAGTATAGAAATATGATTTTTAAAATTCTCAATTTCTAACAAAGCACAGAAATCTTCTCATGGCTTTAGAAATCATTATATATATATATACATATATATACATATATGTGTATATATATATATATATATATATATATATATATGCTGAACACCTAAAAACATGAAGAAAGGGTTCTTCAAAGCCTCAGACACCGGAGAGCCTGTTCCAATAAAAAATAGAAAGGGCTGGGGTGTATGTAGCTCAGGGGTAGAATGCCCTGGGTTCAATCCCCAATGCCAAACACAAAAAACAAACAAACAAAAAAAACACCCAACTGTGGTAACCTCAAGCAAGAGACATGTGCAAAATAAATAAGTACACATGTGACTTCTAAGAGCAGTGTTCAGGTCACTCCACCACACACACCCAGGTTACAAAGTCAAACTGCTCTGTAATCATTATGGCTTATTAAGAAGATATCAAATCTAGTGTTCCAAACATTAGTCATTCAGAAAATTCATTTTTCTGTAGGGACAGGGAGGGTGACTCATGCGGCATCTATGTACTAGCAGTAACATAAAAGGGAACTGTGAATAAAATGCAGTCTAAGCAAATCCCCCGGGGCCTCCCTAGGAAAACGCCAGCAGCAAGAAGTCCAAGAACCTCTTCCTTTGGTGAGAGTTTGTATGAGTTGGTGCTACTTGATAAGTGGACTTTTAAATACTCATAAAGAATCAGGTATGTTCACTCTTCTCTCTTCTGACCTAGACAAGACGTGCCTGAGCCCACCATATCTATGAACTCTATGTTAACACGGAGATTTCAAAAGCAAATTGTTTCCTTAGGTACTACCTGACTTCCATTCATAGTCACACAATGTCTTTCCATTAGTATTTGAGAAGACTGAAAAAGTAACACCTATATTTACAGAATCAAAAGCAAAAAGCACACAGAATATGATAGTATTTCTAAAGGGGTCAATAAAAATGTTCATACCTTTAAACTTAAAATGAACCAGATTTTAGAAATTGTCTATTTTGTTGATTTTATATTTTCATAAAATATTAATCCTTAATTTTCTAAAAGATTATTTTTAAAGGAAAAGGTTCTATAGGTAGAGTTAAATTATATTGTCCTTAAGTTACCTTTGTTTACTTGATGCCAACTTATGGAACTTGCAATAAGCAAGCTTACATAACATATTCCATTTTATATCTTGTAACAAAGGGGAAATCTGTAGGTTTAAAAAATTCAATTTGTATTTTCCACACATATTTCAAGCTTACAAATATTACTTGTTTACAATCACAGAAGAAAATGATTGAAGTCACTCTTCTATATTCTATATCCAAATAAAATGGGTTCTGGATAATAAAACCTGTAAGAATTTTAAATGACTTTTATATATTTTTTTATATTGAGATGCAAAGAAAATGTGAAACCAAATACAGATTTTTGGGGGGGGCAGGCTGGGGATTGAAGGGGGGGTGGGTTCTACTTCTGGCTACACCTCCCAGCCTTTTTTATTTTTTATGTTGAAACAGAGTCTCATTACTTGCTGAGACTGTCCTTGAACCTATGATCCTCCTGTCTCAGCCTCCCAAGTACTGGGATTACAAGCATGCGCCACCATGCCCGGCTTCCAGATATAGTTTTAAAACCTAGTTTTGAAAAACTTCTCAGTTTAAAGCAACTTAATTTTTTTTTTCTAGCCAGAAAGTTATTTGTTAAATAAAAAATAGAAAAAGACAGATAGCACAGAGCCAATGAAGGGAGACAGGTTAGCCAATGATTTCTATTCAACATAAGATTTAAAAGTTAGTTAAATACACTACAACACTTTCCAAAGAAAGGGCCCTGGCCACTGCAGTTGGGGGGCGCTCTCCTCTTCTCAGTGCCGCTCAGACTACTCAGGCAAGCAAGGAGCAGGGCTGTGGGCAGACGGGACTCACCAGGATACCAGAAGGGGCCTTGCCGCCGTAGACCGCTTGAGTATTACTTAATGAGCCTCTGTGACCGGTCTCCTCGTCTTCACTATCATCTTCCAGGTAAAACATCTTAAACTTGAAGGTGCTTACCGAGCATGTATTTTTATAAAGATGAAAGTACCACCAAACGAGAAAGCTGCTGTGTTGACAAACTGAGTACTAACTTTGCAGGCACAGGAATATGGTTAAAACTGAAAGGAAATGGTTCTTAAAAAAAAAAAAAAAAGCAATGCATACACAACTTTACCAATGAGATTTGTTCAAAATACCTCAACCCCTTCTCTCCAAAGAAGATAAGCAGGGCATGGGACAGGCTGTGCCGTGTGTTTACACTGATAGGCACCAAGTCCTGCCCAATCGCCTGGCGGTCACTGCGGCTCCCATCACTCAGAACTGGGATTGAGTTAATGATTCCTTAAACCAATCACATCCTCACTTTAGAAAGAAAAACAGCTGCATGTATGGAGAAATAGCCTTATGTCAGTTAATCATGCAAGGGAAATAATTTACATATATTTTCTGAGTATCAGTGAGCTCTCCAAAGTCAACTGGGTCTTACTTGCTTTTGTAAAGTCCAACTACAAATTATTTTTACATCATATTGGCATAACCCATATTTTTCACAATTCTGTAAGATGTCCTTCTTAGCACTATAAATAACACACTTTAAATAACAAGCAAAATGTATTAGACTTTAAGAACATGGCAAGGCAACAATTAAACATTCCCAGAAAGTTCTTACCAGTTCTCAGAAAGTTAACAAAGTAATTCAACTAAATTTTTCTAGAAACCTAGAACACACTTAATATACACAAAATATACTAGATTTCTAAGTTAAAATGTATTTTATTGAAGCCATTTTCTAGACTGTGCTACTCATTCCAAACAGCTATTAGCCATATGAGGTGACTGGGAAAGTGCAAGCCGGTTAGTACCAACTGTGATGTGCGGTAAATATAAAGTAGACACGGGATTTTGAAGACACAGTATAAAAACAGAATGCAAAACAATCTCAAGTTTTTATACATATTAAGTGATGAACTGACAATTTTTGGATATACTGAATTAAACTATTGCAATTAATTTTATGTTTTTCTACTTTTTAAACTTGGGGAGGGGGGTGGAAGCCAGGGGCATTCTGTCTCTGAGCTACAACCCTAGCCCTATTTTATTCTTTTATTTTGAAATCGGGTCTCACTAGGTTGCTGAGAGCCTAAGTTGCGGAGGATAGCTTTGAACCTGCTATCCTCCTGTGTCAGCCTCCCAAGTACTGGGATTACGGTGGCCACCATGCCCTGCCTTTTTAAATTTTTAAAATACAACTAATAGACAATTTAAAATTATACATGTAGCACACATTAAATTCCTACTTGATGATCCTGCTCTAGGGTCAAGAGACAATTTTAAGAGCAAGGAATGGGGGAAAGACGTTAAAACAACATTTTATCTAATGAGAAACTAAAGACAACAGGATTTTTCATCATTCCATAAAGTAACTAACTCATCAACAATATACTAGTTTATCTGCATACATTTAATGATCTTCACATTAAACCTATTTTCTACTTCTAAACTTCAAGTAAGGGGAGAATGGTAATTAAAATGGCAATGTTTAATATACCTATGTATCACCAAGATTCATAAATAAAAATGTTAAGTGCTGAATTAAAAACAAATTTCATAGCTGGGCCTGGTGGCGCACACTTGTAATCCCAGTACTTGATAGGCCAAGACAGGAGGATCGCAGGTTCGCAGCCAGCCTCAGCTACTTAGTGAGGCCCAATGCAACTCAGTGAGACCCTGTTTCAAAAGAAGGAATACAAAATTGGGTTGAGGGTGAAGCTCAGAGGTAGAATGCCTCTGGGATCAATCCCCAGTATTGCAAAAACAAAAACAACAACAAAAAATTTTCATAAGAATTAGAAACAAAAACTTATAGCGCCCTCAACATATTTCCCTGCTTGCTGTCTAGTCAACCAGACGGTAAGGGAGGCTGGAGCACACTGACCTGCAACCTAACTCGGTGCACACTACATACAAACGCCCCTTCTTTCAGAAGCATGACGCCATGTGTAAAAGTCGAAACCCCCTGCCGGAGTGCTGCTGGCCGGGGAAAGTGGAAGGAAAATGTGAGGTGAGAAGAGCAGACAGAGGAGAACAGCGAAGGGAGAAAGGGAGAAATGACCCAAGAAGATGAAGGGAATACAAGGAAAAGCCAGAGGGCAGAGGAAACACAACAGAGAGGTGGGGGAGGAGACGGCAGAAGGGTAAACCACTAAGGAGGATGGACAGAAGGAACGGGAGGAAACTGAGGCCCAAGACGGCCACCCACCTAGCTGGCAAAGGTGCCAGGACAGCAAGCCCCCAATTCCTGCTGCAGAGCCTTTGCATTTGGGCCTGAGCCCCAGGGAGGGTGCTGTGGGAGGAGGGGAGGCCTAACAGGTGCCACCAGCAGCGGAGGGCAGCAGAGGGCAGCAGAGGGCAGTGGAGGGCAGCAGAGGGCAGCAGGCGTCAACCGGCTCTGCTGGGCAAGGTCCACCTCGAAGGCCTCTTACACAAAGAGGCCCCGCCAGCCATCTGGATCCCCATGTACCGTGTCACTGTTTTGATGATGACTCACAGATCGTCTTGACTGCATGGGAGCAGTACCTGGGACGACTGTCAGAGGTGAGCTCATCTTCCCAACATCTATGTCGCCTCCGGGCACACACCCACAGCTTCCCTTACAGTGACCCCAAGCTCCAAGGCTGGAACCCGTTATTCCAGTTCCAGCCACTCACTGTGCAGCGGCACTTTCCAGTCTTGATCAACAAACGTTAAAATCACAACCAACAATTCCCAATTATCCTCACAATTTTCAAAGAAAAATAATTTTGAAACTTTTTCTAATTTTGAAAGCTAAAAAAAAAAAACAAGTTAACATAAAAGTAAATGGCCCAATACTGAGAAAAACTACCTTTTGGGATGGGCATGGGGGCACATACTTTTAATCCCAGTACTTTTCATTTGAAACAAGGTTTCACTAAGTTGCTGAGGGCCTTGCTAATTAATAAGTTGCTGAGGCTGCCCTCGAACCCCTAATCCTCCTGTCTCAGCCTCCCAAGTATTGGGATTACAGGCATGCGTCACTACAGTCAGCTCATCTTCAACAATCTTTAAAAAACAAAGTGTGTGGAAATTGGAAGTCTTCTAAGACTTAAATCTTTCAAAAAACAGTCTAGCTTAGAAAAACAAAGCTAAAATGCTAGAAGAATCAGTATCTTATTCAGATTCCACAAATAATAATAAGTAAAAATATATGGGTTTATTTAAAACTTCTTTACCTGAAATTTGCTTATCTGAATTTGCTAAATTGGTGCACTAGAAATACTTCCATGCTATAAGCTAGGTCCTCATTTCACCACAAAACACAAAAATTGTACTCCACCCAGTGGTCATACTGTGGAATAGCAACACTTTTTATCTAGGATTACCAAGGAACACAAGAGCAAACTATGTTTCGACTAGTAAAAATCACCAGGAAAGTATTTTAAAAGCCTCAATCACAAAGAATTCCATAATCTCCACCACAATTATTCTACAGTGAAGGAATTAACTAAACTTCATTTCTGCATTTCCAAAGCTTTTCACGACAAGAAAAAGGACCAGAGCCCACCTAAACAAATTTCCTTGTTTCAACTTAGTCATAGGGTTCTCTTATCTATGCATATAAAGTATTTATCTATATAGAATAAATTCACTGTTTAAACTATGAAAAGAACTCAAAAGGGACTGATTGGTTTATTCAAAACCAAGAGAAAATTCCTCATTACTACTCAGGCTTTTTAAATATTTGTACTTTGACTGCTTAATGGGTTATCAGCATATAGTTTACTCAAGTTCTAGTGTTTCATAATATCTTCACACAATCCCAAAACTTTAAACAGTCCAGCTAATGGCTATTTCACTGAACCAAGAATGACTAATCAAATGCAAACAGGTCTTTCCAGAACAGAGAAAAGAGGGTCTCTGATCTTGGGAGCTTTAAGTAACTCTCAAGGATAAAAAACTGCTTTGAAGACTCACTTATCTTTAAAAATAATACTTCTGCATTCTATTTCAGTATGTCTTTTGTCTTGTTTTGTTTTTAAACCACTGAGCCACATCCCCAGCCCTGTTTATTTTGAGACAGGGTCTATGTTGTCCTGGCTGGCTTTGAACTTGTGATCCTCTCAGCCTCCTGTAGCTAGGGTCATAGGTGTGTGCCACCATGCCAACTATATTTTTAATATGAAAAAAGTGACTAACTTGTCACAGTTTTCTTCTACCAAGTTGAAGGGTTAATATCATGTTTACTGTATGGCTTAGAATAGCCTTAGGAAACGGAATACACAAATCCCAGTAGAAGGAGCCTGGACCAGACACACCTCTGCAATCCCACCCATCTGCTACTAATGTTCCAGGTCAGGCCCTCACCCAGAATTGAGACAATACTGAGAGTTGCCTGGCTCAAGTGCACCTGATCATTAAGAGAGAAGCTAGACAGCCCAATCAAGGATTAAAAGAATTACGGCCTGTGTCACAATTTCTGGTCAGTACAACAAAACAAAGCCTAAAGGAGCTGAGAAATCCACTGGGTGGATTCCTAGAACATGCCAGGCCTTTAATCCCAGGATTTGGGAGGCCGAGACAGGAGGACTGCAGGTTTGAGGACAGCCCCAGCACCTAGTGAGACTCTCAGCAATCAAGCAAGATCCTGATTCAAAATAAATGAACAAAAAGGCCTTGAGGTAGTTCAATCCCCACACCACACACACACACACACACACACACACACACACACATGCGCGCGAGCATTGAAAAATCCTGTCTTGCTCAAGCAGGGCTCCTAGGGTCTCAGCCGATCCACTAGGGGAGATGGGGAGCAGCACCTGTTAATCATACAGCTGTTTCTGTTTTTTTTTTTTTACTTTTTTTTTTAAATTGTAATAATTCGTGCTTTGTATATATACATTTTTGTTAGGTACAAATTGATAAAGACAAATGTGCACACATTTCTCATCTGACCCTTTCCCCAATTCCCACCCGGCTCCCTCGCCCTCCCTCCCTCTCAAGTTCAGTTCAGTGAGTGATCTTGATATAATTGTGTAAGTACATCATGTGCCTTAGGCTGCCCCCTCCCCCCCCTCCATTCCCTTCAGTTAAATCAACTTCTTTGCTTATAGAGGATCTCTCTTTTTCATCTAGAGACCCTCTTATGCCCCATCTTCTCCCTAGCATCCGCATATTAGGGAGAACATATGCTTCTTTAGTCTTTGTGACTGGCTAATCTCACTTAACATAATGTTTTCCAGTTGCATCCATTTCCCTGCAAAGAATATGATTTTGTTCTTCTTTATGGCTGAGTAAAATTCCATTGTGTATATATCCCATAGTTTTGTAATCCATTCATCTGTGGATGGACATCTTGGCTGCTTCCACAGCTTGACTATTGTGAATTGAGCCGCTATAAACATAGATACACATGCATCGGTCTGATAATTTGGTTTCCATTCTGTTGGGTATATACCCAGTAGTGGAATTGCTGGGTCATATGGTAGATTCTCTCCCATTCGTCTGAGGATCCTCCATACTGTTTTCCACAGTGGTTGCACAAGTTTGCAATCCCACCAACAATGTATTAGGGTTCCCACTTCACACCCTCGCCAGCAGGTGTTGTTGTTCGTGTTTTTTATGATTGCCATTCTGACTGGAGTTAGGTGAAATCTCAGAGTAGTTTTGATTTGCATCTCCCTGATTGCCAATGATGTGGAACATTTCCTCATACATTTATTGGCCATTTGTATTTCTTCTTTTGTGAAGTATCTATTTAGATCCTTTGCCCATTTTTTGATTGGGTTATTTGCTTTCTTAGTTGCGATTTTGAGTTCGTTGTATATCCTAGATATTAGACCTCTATCTGAAGTGTAACTGGCAAAAATTTTCTCCCACTCTGTAGGCTCTCTGTTGAGGTTCTTGATAGTTTCCTTTGCTCTGCAGAAGCTCTTCAGTGTAATGCAATCCCATATATTGATCTTCCTTTGAGCTGCTTGTGCTTTTGGGGTCTTGTTGAGAAAGTTTTTACCTGTGCCTATGTGTTCAAGTGTTGGTCCTATGCCCTCTTCAAGTAGCTGC
>PVLC010034103.1:0-17093 GCA_004027655.1 Graphiurus murinus
ACTGCTCACTTGGTTCACATGGTAGGTTCCATGGTTGTGTTATAACTTGATTGTACATCTATAACTTTTTGTTCCTGTGGTATTGTCAGATAGTTAATATTAAAGTCTTTTCTTTTTTTCAGGTCTAGTTTCAGTTGATTTTTGTATACATTTCTTTGCATTTATATCTAGTGATATCCTGTTTTTACAAATTACAACTGGGCTGACAAATTTTTCAACTTTAATCTGAGCTCACATAGAAGAAATTTATTATAGTTATAATCTTTATGATTAATGTACTGTATGCACAAGTTATATATTTGTAAAGACTTTGAATGAAACATTTGCTTAAAGAATTAAATTAAGAAAACAATATACAACTTCTCTTCAAAATCTCTTTATTCTCATGAAGTTCATGCTATACTTTATGGCTGTCTTTCAAAAAGTTTTTGTATTTATATGAAGTCACAAAAATGGAGATTTTTAAGCCATATCATTAAGTTATACATGATCTAAATACATAACTATAGATAACTTTAAAGTCATTATAAACCAGAATTTGTATGAAAGAACCAATATTCCTTCTTTCAGCTGAATTTATTTGGTAATAACTATACTTGTAATATTGTCTAATAAACATAACACGAAAATAATATGACAGAAATCTTGCTAAGGGCAAAGTGTAGAGATATATTACTTACAAGGAATAGAAAAAATCAGAAATTTATGTTTCCATGGGCCAAATCAACTACCTAAAAAATTCTTAAGTTTGAATTAAATATATTTATATTTCACTCTTATTATCTGAAAGTCGTCTTTCTCAAGATCCTTTAAAAGACAGGAAGCTACATTTTTATGTGAAAAGCACTGAAAAAATTTACTCTGCCCTTCATTCTGGAATAAGAGGAAGGGCCAATTGGGACAATCCTTTTAGTTGTGCAAGTGGCATCATTTGAAACTTTTTTCCTGGTGGATATTTATTTCAACAAACTCTCTCATTTTGAACCTGTCGTTTGAGAAATTATTGGAACACACAGAAAGTAGCAGCCATCCCATGGCCGCTTACTGATAGAGCTGTAGCACATCACAAAGTCACTTCCTCTCTCTATATCCCTCATATACCTCCCTTCCTTTTTTCATAATTTTCACCACCAATATTTCCCACAGTTTTTGTCATCAGCAATGCTTCAGTCCTTTCAGTCCTAATTATAAACTCATCTTGTTCACCAGTTTAAGACACAGGTCTGTAAATTAAGCTCATTAGAGAACAGAAAGAGTAGCAGTTTTATTTAAATTAGTCAACAGAGAGCTGTAGTTTAAGGCTGATATTTATGAGAACATAATTAACCAGGACTAGGCAGAGACTACAAATCTCCAGTCACTCAGTGAACACCTAGCACACATTTCCACAAACCAAGTGGTTCTATAGTAAGAACAACTGTGCTCATGCCTTATATTGTACTATACATTCTAGGGCATAAAAAAGAAGAATTTGTGAAAAGCATAGCTGGGTGTTATGGTATGTGACTGTAATCTCAGTACTTGGGAGGCTAAGACAGGAGGATCACAGGTCTGAATCTAGCCTCAGCAATTTAGCCAGACCCTCAGCAATTAAGAAAGAAAATAAAAATGGATGGAGTTGTAGCTGTAGCTTAGAGGTAGAATGCCCCTAGGAACAATTCCTACTACCAAAGATTAACAAATTAATAAATAAAAATAAACAATAGGGCTCCATTCTCAAATTATTTATATTCCATATAAGGAGGGAGAAAATACTATGAAATGTCTATAGATTCAGAGTGGGAGAGGAAAGTCTTCAACACAGTTTCATTTCTAATAACATATTAAGAGACAGAAACAGAAAAATAATTTCATGAAATTTTGATATACTTCTCAGGTAAATGATTTTTAGGTGCTTAAAATGGCATTTCTATGACTAGACTATTTCTAAGAACTCTCTTCACATATTTCTTGAAGGATATTATATGCCATACATAAACATATACTTGTGCATATTATCCAATCCTTCATCCTTATGAACCTTTAGTTACTTTCACGGCATAACACAGTGACTTTAGAAACAAGACAATAAAACTAGATCAGGGTATGAAACACACTTAATTTGTATCATGAATCTTAGAGGTTTTTTTGTTTGTTTGTTTGTTTAAACCTCCATTGGCTAGAAACAGTGATTTTCCCACAATTACAAAGCAATTATGTAGTGAAGCTAAGTAGAAACCAGATCTCCTACTAGTTCCCCCTTACTTGACAAATTCTTTGGTGTTTGAATAATGTCTTAGGACAAAAAACAGCTGTATGTGAGATATAGGCTTGGGAGAAATGGAGAACAGAAAGGAAACTGACAAGATTCATAAAATGATTACAAATAAGTATTTCATATAAAGTTTTATTTCTTTTACAATTTCAGCTTTCTTGGCAACTTTGTCTCATGGGATGAAAAATTAGGAATCTGTTATCATCTAATTCATTGCTCATGTCTCCTATCAGATTTGGAAGGGTGTTAAATTTTTCAGCTCTCACTCCTAGCATCAGAGAAGAAAGAGAAGACAGATACAAAGGAGGAAGAAAATAGGAAAGGCAGCTAGGTAAAGATAGACAAATGAGTATATACTGGTACTCCCCTCACACATTGCTTGTGAGGAAAATCTAGCTGCTCCTTTTATTTAATCCTTTGTATTCACTCAAAATAGAGTATTACCTTTGGAAACTTAGATTGATTTTCAGCCTGGAAAATTTTAGGAACCCAAAGAGATTTATACAGAGAAAACATTGTCCTTAAAAAAAAATCTGTGTATGTAAAGAATTTTTTGAAGATAATAAATGAGCAAAATTGATAACACTGACCTTTCATTAATAATATAAATAGGAAGTATTTGTGAAAGAAAAAAATAAAAGCAGTTAGGATACACTGACCTCTATGTCCCTCCAATACCATAGCAGTGTTACACAGGCCCCATAATAATGGTTCTATTGGTACAATATCACTTCGTTTTCTCTGAATGCCATGATTGTCCTCTTTTGAAGTCTTTCATCTCTACATTTGGATTTCTTCAATGCCGCTCAACTCTCTCTCCCAACTGCAGCACACTGAATGAGATCCAGTATACAATTGACAATAGGTGGACACTCATATTTGGATTTGAACTTTCACATTGCAAAGTTTGAAAATGACTGGAAGCTTTCATCATAAGATCTTTGAAAGTTTTGTTGATCTTTATCTCAGAATTTCAGATTATTTCTATAAAGACTCAGTGATTTAGAAAGTCATGCATTGAATTTTTCAGTGAGTAAAGATAGCCTATTTTCTTCAAATATTTCATTATTCAAGGGAAAAATGAAAAAGGACAGTGAGCAGAGTACCTGCTGCAGGTGGTATAATTTACTATTCCTTTATCTTACTCCTATCTCGTGTTTCCAAAGACAAGGATCCACAAAGGGAAACATCCGGCCAAGTATATACCATTCTCATCTCCGACATTTCTCAAGTGCGATGTGGAAACACACAGAAGGAAAGAAAGAAAACATAATGGGAGGTTTCATTTTGTCACTAACAGTTCTTTGAAGTTGCTCATTCATCTTTTAGACCGTTTTGGCATGTTAATGTCCAACTCTAGAATACTGATTTCACTAAGCTAAGAAAAAGTAAAGTAGTCGCCTTTAAAGTCCTCTCTGTAACCCACCTCTATGATAATTCTTTCTACTTGGGTCATATTTTAATTGGCTGTGACTTTGAGCTTGACAACTCCAGCAATCTGTACTTATTTTACTTTAAACTACCTGGGTATTTCCAGGGAAAGGTGGGAGAAAGATGGAGTCTTGAAAAGTATTTAAGTCCTAAACTAATAGGACAATTTTTCACAGAGAATGTCAGATGGGTTTGAATGGATGAATACATTTCCATGAGTCCAAACACCATTCATCACCATTCATGGGAGGAGTGTGCGTAAAATAACAATTACATGTCCAAGTGAAACATGAACAGTTCTTTATTTATTGAAAATCAAGGAATTTCCATCAGATGCTACTCTTGTAAAATTAATACTTCTCAGAGAAGCTACAGTCATTTTTTTTAAAATAAAGTGTCTTATTTTCATAATAAATGAATTTTCTTTTCTTTTTTTTTTTTTTTTTTGTGGTACTGGGGATTGAACTCAGGGGCATTCTACCTCTGAGCTACACCCCCAGCCCTATTTTTTATTCTTTATTTTGAAACCGGGCCTCACTAAGTTGTGGAGTGCCTCACTAGGTAGCTGAGGATAATAAATGAATTTTCAGGGTTAGAAAAATTTAGCCGGGTATGGTGGCACACACCTATAATCTCAGTACTTGAGGCTGAGACAGGAGGATCACAGGTTCAAGATCAGCCTCAGCAATTTAGCAAGGCCCTCAGCAATTTAGTGAAATATTATTTCAAAATTAAAAAAAAAAAACCCACAATAATACAGGCTGGAGTGTGGGTTGGAAGCAGAATAGAATGCTTTAGGGTTCAATCCCCAGAACCAGAGAAAATTTAGCCTGAATATTTTTTGTTTCTTTTGCTAACTGTATTAGTTTCCTGTCACTGCTATTATAGTCCAAAATATAGTGGCTTAAAACACACCACTACAAATATATTATCTAACAGATCTGAATGTCAGAAGTCATCATCAGTGTTGATTAAGCTATGTTCCTTTTGGATGCTTTAGACAAGTATCCATTCCTAGCCTTTTCTAGAATCTATATGCTGCCAGCATTCTTTGACATGTGGCTGCAGTGCTCCAACTCTGCATCTTCTTACACATATCATATCACTTTCTCTGGCTTTCTTGTCTTCTGCTTATGAAGATTATTGTGATTACATTGGGCCCAGGAGATAATATAAGATAAGCTCCCCATTGTGAGATCCTTGACTTAATCATATTCCTGGAATCCCTTTTGCCATGTGAATCAACATATTAACATATATTAGGGTTTAAGGAAGCATTTTGTCTGCACACAGACATTGACCTTTAATTCACCTTTGTTCTCTTATCTCAAACATACCAAACAAAAGCAGGTGACTTAGAGATGTGCAAGTGCAGGTTAATATAGTACCAATAGAAATCAGGGTTGTAGAAGGAGGCAGAGGAATGAATTCCAAAGGACTCTTTCTTTTCCCCCTGAGTTAAAAGACTTCCTTTTCATTGATTAATGAGTAATTTCTTGTAAATGCTAAGAATTCTTCACAATTAGTATAAAATTTCTAAATCAAATCATCATCTTCATAATCATCACTGCCACAACATAGAAAAGGATGATCAATTGATGCAGGAATACAGTAACTAGAGAAGAAAGAAGGAAGGAAGGGAGGGAGAAAGGAAGTAAAGGAGTGAGGAAGGAAGGAAGGCAGGGAAGGAGGGAAGAAGGAAGGGAAGAAGGGAGGAAGACACCTAAGCACTTGTAGCTAAAAGTATTATATTTCAGTAAGTTGGAATTTTTATTAATTTTAAATTTTACTAATATTATTTTAAAACTTTTATTCAGTTTTTCCCAATACTCTGCATAAATGGATTTTTCAGGAAATCCTAAACAAAACACTCTTCTATGTAGCTAAGTGGATTTAGTATATAGTCACCATCAAATGCTGAGTGTGGAGAGTAGGTAAGCCAAATTAGAAGTGGACCTTACAGAATGGGGAATTAGAAAGATGCGTTTCTGTTGACACTTTTACATTAACTTATTTCAATTCAGTTTATATGTTCTTCATATTTAGGGAGGCATATTTAATTTCAAAAATAATTACTACTTCATATATTAGATTTACAAAAGTATTTAGAATTTCCTCTCAAATCCTGCTTCTTTATGTTTTTTTTTTTGAGAATATAATAGACCACTGATTGTTTTTATACTTAATCTTTAAAACTCTGCCTAATTGGTTGAGGGTATAGTTCAGTGGCAGGCCTTGGGTTTGAGCTTCAGTACCATAAAAAAAAAAAAAGAAAAAAATCTGCTCAATCAGTCAAAAGCTATATTTCTCTGGGCATGGTGGTGCACACCTGTAGTTGGTAACCCCTGTGCCTTGTCCAATCACTAATTGTTAATATACATTCTGTGTCTGTTAAAATCCCACCTCTTTAAGTGGAGAGAATTCTTTGCCACAGGTGCAGTGTTGCTGACTCTTGATCATTAGTCAACTTTCACCCAAGAGATGGGTACTCTGGACACAAGCAATGTTGTTTCTTTACTATATACATTATAAATTGGTTGTCAAAGTTTTTAAAAGTGCCTTGAGACCCTTATAGTGGCAAGGTGATTTCTAAATATAGTATTCTTAGAGTATGATATTTCAGAAGTTGTTATTGTTTAGTAAAAGAAATCAGGTGCCAAGTAAAGGTCAGTCCCATCCAGAATAAAATGAGATATTGCTTCCAAGCTATGAAGACATCTGGTTATATGATGAGGTATATATAATGAAGACATTATGTTAAGTGAGATTAGTCAGTCACAAAAATTAAAAAATCGTATACTCTCCCTAATATGTGGAAGCTAGGGAGAATATGGGACATAAGAGGGACTACAAATGAAGAAAGACAAACCTTAGGTGAGCAAAGAATTTGATTTAATAGAAGGTGATTGGGGAGAGGGTGGACACCCTAATGAGCATGATGTACTTTCAAGAACACATCAAAGTCAATCACTCAATTGAACTTGAGAAGGAGGGAGGAGGAGGGAGTGGGGTGGGAATTGGGGAAGGGTTAAATGAGAAATGTGTGCGTGTATGCCTTTACCAGCTTGTACCTAACAAAGATGTATGATTACGATGTGCCAATTAAAAATAAATTAATTAATTAAAACAAACAAAAACCACCAAATACACACACACACACACACACACACACACACACACACACACCTGAAAAAAATTTTTAGGATATATATGTCATATATATATATATATATATTTATATATATATATGACATTCCCAAGTGATTGGTTATTTTAAATGATTGTAAAGCTCACTTTGGAGCAATAAATATATCCCATTTCATCAATACATTTTTTTGACCATAGATACATGAATAAGCTATATGTTTGAAAACAGCAAGATAGGCAATTACTTCACAGCTGTTCATGTTGCAGGACAATTCCTCATGACTCACAAGGTTTGTTCTAGATTATCTTTTCTTTTTTGAAATACTTTTGTTGTTACATTATAGTTTATGGTCTGACATCATGGTGCAGTTGATATTTCTAGGGACATACATGCACACAGCACTTGGTGGGCTTCCCTAGGTTTCCTCCCTTCTCTGTACAAGATTTTGAGATTGACATTGGTATTCTTACATATGTATGTAATGTCAATGAAAGTGTTTCCTTCCTAATTCTCCCTCTCTCCATCCCTCCCCAAGACAACTTCCCTCACTCCACTGAGGTTTCTCTTCCATTGTCTAAAGTCTCTCTTGTATCTCAACTACTCACTAGCTTCCACATATGAAAGAAAACATATGACCCTTCACTTTCTGTGATGGGCTAATCTCAATTAACATAATGTTCTCCAGGTCCCTCCATTTTCCTGCAAATGGCACATTTTTGTTCTTTATCACTGAGTAGAATTCTATCGTGTGCATATCTCATAATTTTGTAATCCATTCATCTGTTAATAGACACCTTGGTTGGTTCCATAATAAGATACCTAGGAGTGGTATAGCTGGATCATACGGTGTATCCATTCCCAGTTTCCTGAGGATTTCCCAAACTGATCTCCACAGTGGCTGAACTTTTCAAAGATGTTTGCATAACAAACTTCTTTGGAAGCTAGAGAAAGTGTTTCTCTCAAAAGAAAAAGTTGGACATATTTACTACACATTAGAAAAAACTCAGGTTCACTAGTTACCCAGATTCTCTTATATAATGCAAACCATTGTATGTATAGCTGCTCCCTGGCCCTCTTAGGAGAGCCATGGCTCAGAGAACAAGTCCTAAAACACTGACATGACTTTCTGTGGAAAATAAATTGTCCATCACTAACCCAGCAGTCTCACACTCTGTTCTAGCATCCATTAAATAATGACAACTTAGTCCATTAGATTCCACATCAAGCAAAAATTCAAACCAAGCGCATTTTTTTTTTTTTTTCAGGTGAGTCCTTGACAGAACGGTTATGAGACCATGGTGTTTCTAAGTTTCATCTTGACTCTTACTCTCACCATCAAGCCCATGCATTTCTTTTCATCTTCAAAATTCTGAAGTAAGTACTGGTGCCCTGTTTAAAATGCTTCTTCAAGCTGGACATGGTAGCCTGTGTGTATAATCCCAGCTACAGGGGAAGAGTGCTTGAGCCCAGGAGTTCAAGACAAGCCTGGGAAATTGTAAGCTCCTATCTTAAAATAAAATAAAATAAAATAAAATAAAATAAAATGTTTCATCAGTATCATCATGGTTCAAATTGTACCTCTTAACTTTTGAACATCTTCCAGGGATTTCTTCATCAAACTGACTACTCTATTCCTTGAGTAATCTTCCTTCAACTGATCATATCTAACCTCCTCCATTTGCCTGCGGCCCACACTGCATCCTCATTAGCAACAAGTACAGTGCTTCTGCAATTTTTCACCACCTGCTTCTCAGTGTCCAGTCAGATTCCTTGACGTCTCAACTCAACTGGAATATACCACCCATTGAACTAACAATTTTTTCTAATACCCACTTCAAGGCCTCTCTTCCTTATGGATTACATTCAATTTGACTCCCCAATACTTATATCTTTTCTACACATTCTCTCAACCTTTTTTCTCCTCTCATTCAATTTTTTTATAAGTTATAGAATCAAAATTGTTAAGAAAAAGATGTCTGTATAATTATCATGCACCAACAAAAGATTTTTAAAATAAAAAAAAGTTTAAACATTTTTTTTAACTAGCAAGATGAGCAGACAGAGGTTGATTTTTTAAACTACCTTATTGCCAGCCATAGGAGAGAGAACACAAAGTCTGAATATTCATCCTTTGCTAAGACAAAGGGAGGAAGAGTTGTTGAGAGCTGGGGTAGGATACTCATAGCCATCTGTGTTTGCAGATTGTCCTTACCTAACAGAAAGTTTAGCTTTCTCCTACATGCATGATAGGGGGTTATTTTCAAAGTTGTAGCAAGAAAACTGAGGTTAAGCTTCTATCCTCCCATTAAGAGATGGGGTATATACCTTCCTCAATTATTATATTCAACAAGAGGTTCCCAGGTCTTTAAGAAGACATTTCCTGGTTTGTAAAACTGGCTGAAGGCTGTGAGAAATTTGCATACATTCAAAAGGGGGCAGAGATAGTGCTTACAATTACAAAGTTTCTAAAGTCTAAATATTTTTAAGAGGGGAGGGGAAGAAGTCCAGACAGAAAGAAGTCTGTTTAAATTTTTGGCAAGCCAAAGGAAATTTTAAGGATATTCTGGTCAATGCCTATAAAATTGCCTGCACATACAAAGAATTTAATAAATAATTTGCTAAAAGAGAAATGTGATTTTAAATATGATAATTTTTAAAAGGAAGATATCAGTCCATAAGGTATTTATTCAGAAAAATATTGAAGCATTTCTTGGTAATTTAAGGTTTAAACTCTGAGGAAAGAAAAATCTGGATCTTTAAATGATCTGAAGCTATTTTAAACTGAGTGATAGCAGGGAAAAATGTTAGCATAAAAGTAGCAGTCTGTTTAATATTTTCATTTCATTTGATAATTAAAACTTTTAATCGCTATTAGTTTAAATTGAAGTTGAACCAATAATATAAGTCAAATGGCTCTGTTTATATGCTTAGTCAAATGAACTTTTGTCTTTTTATAATTATTAGAAATAATTAGAATTTAGGTCATTTCTTTAGGACTTGTCAATATACCCAATGATTTATAAATGTGACAGTGTCTCCACTTTCATTTTACAACATTACTTAAAATTCATGAGCCAGGAGTTGTGGCTCATGCCTATAATCCCAGTACTTGGGAGGCTGAGACAGGAGGATCGCAGATTCAAGGACAGCCTCAGCAAGCAGTGGACTCTCATTAACCTAGTGAGACCCTATTTCCAAACAAGAAATAAAATAGAGCTGGAGTTGGAGCTCAGAGGTAGGATGTACCTGGTTCAATCCTTAGTACCAAAAAACAATAACAAAAATTCACTTTGTGTGCCTCTATGGAAAATAATTCATGACTAATCATTGTTCTCAGAAAAAAAAAATATCTACCTATGAAAAGTGCAATTCAAGTAGAAATGAAAATGTCTAAGGTATAAATTCATTTTATTTTATTTTATTTTATTTTAGGAAATTACACTGAGTACTATAGACACTCTAATTTTCTGAATAAATATCTAATGGACTGAAATATTTTAGTTAATTTTTCTGCAAAGCAGACTTACCTTATAAATAATCATTGTTATGGCAGAACACACACTTTAAAAACATCAAAAAGCCCAGTAAAAATTGTTGATGTCAAATACTTTTAAATGGTTAGTGTTAAATTGAATTTCAAGATCACTAATATTTTTCTCTGAAATAAAAATAAATAAAAACTGTTTTCAATTATTTAATATTTGATACATAAAATCAATTTTCTTATTCATAAGCAAAATGATTCTGTTTCTGAGATCTACTAGGACCTTTTTTTTAATTCATAAATGAGGAATTTTTTGACATTCAATAATAAAAGCACATGTTGGAGGTAAAATTTGTATCAACTTAATAATAATTATCATTTGCAATACTAAAATAAAAATGCCTAAGAGGTACCAGCTTTTAAAAAAATCTAAGAGGATAACACTATGATGTTATAACATATAGCATTTCTGAATATGACTTTCCCTGACTACTTCAATATTGTTCATTAGTGTACATTCATGAATTTTAACTAACCACATTCTAACTGCTTTTGAAATTTAAAAATGAAGTCTGTATTTCTGCCAATAGACTCAGAAAATTTGGCACTATCAATGTCTCTATTGGAGTAATTAGGGAATAGAAATCACTCGAGGTATCATACAAATCTGTTCTGGCTTTGTTTTTTCAAGTCTGAAATGCAAATGGCTAATATAGTTCATTATAGATAACTTCCAGGTACTTATGTTTAAATTAACATAAAACTAACTCACATAATAGAAAATTTTTTGTTTATCAACACTTTCCTTAAATAATGCAATAAAAAATACTTAATCTAATAACTTTGCTTAAAAAAATGTTAAAATCAATTGAGCTTCTGGTTTCCATGTGCTATTCTGACTTTTTTCTTTGATTTTTGCAGTGGTAGGGATTGAACCCAGATCCTCTCTCATGCTAGGGAAGTGCTCAACTACTGAGCAACATCCTCAGCCCTATCCTGAAGTTTTCATTTTTTTGGAAGGTAATGTATTTTATTTTAATATTTCACTAGTATTGGGAAGTGATTAGGAAGAAGTAATTAATCTAATTGTCTCCTAAAATAAAACTATAATGACCCTGATTTTTACAATAAGGATATAGGTTTTCATTGGTTTAAGACATTCACAGTTAGGAAGTTACCAAATCCCTAATGGTGATTTCTTTTTCTATTTATGAAATTTACTAGAGGCTTACATTTTTGCATTCCTGTTAAGGTTGACACATATTTAGTGGCTTATCACATTTTGTTTCTGTTGTTGTTGTATAACAGACATATAATAAGCCTCACATATTTAACTTTTCTGTTGCTGTTGTATAACAGACATATAATAAACCTCACATATTTAATTTGTATCATTTGACAAATTTTTGTGTATGTGTACCATCATCCAAATCAAAATATTGAAGATATCTATTACTCCAAAAGTTCCCTTACAGACCTTTGTAATCTCTGACACTTGCCTTTCCCTCATTCCTATCCCTGGACAACTACTGAATTGCATAATATCATTATAAATTGGTTTGCATTTTCTAGAATTTTATGAGAGTCATAAAATGTTTACATTTTTTGGTGTGTCCTCCTAGGTGTAACAATTATTTTGTTACATGTCTAGGCATTCTGTGTGTAACAATGATAACAGGGAAAAGACTAGGCAGTGCTTTTTCTTTATTTGTAGCAGTATGGTAGTTATACCAATGGAATGATAGGATACATTACAAAGTTTATTGTATGGTAATCTGCCAAGGAAGGTCACATAGCTTACTAAGGATTCCTATTAGGAATAAACTCATTATGTAAAAAATGTTAATATTATTAGTATTGTCTAATGAACTTTATTATGACTTTAAATTGTAAGATATTCACAGTAAACAATTTCAATTATTTTATAATATTTGATACATAAAGTCACTTTTCTTCTTCATAAGCAGAATAATTCAATTTCTGAGACCTACTAGGAAAATAAAATCTCTCCTTAACAAAAACAGGAAATAAAAGATAAAACCAGACCCTCTGGTCATGTTACTCAGATGCCCACTTTCTGGAACTTATTGGGGCACATACATTATTCAAATACTTTAAACTGTTGATAAGCAAGTACTATGTAAATGCAAATACTGCTATGGCTGTCATTTCTCTTAGAACTCTAGGCATAGCCTTCTTAGAAACATAATTAAAATTTGCATACTCTTATTAAATGAAACTATTTGAGGGCACTCATTTGGTGGCTCTCAAAATAGAACTTTGTTTTCAGAAATAGTTTATGAATGTTATTTAATGCATCCCCAAGGCTTCCAAACAAAATGTCAAGGGACTTCCTGTGGGAACTTTGTCTGAAATTCTCATGTGTCAGCTTGGTTTTGTAAGGCATGTATTAAAATGGAAATTGGAAACATCTATAATTGGAAAGCAATGACCTCAGGGGCCAATACAAGAGGACCCAGGAGTATCTGAATTGGATAAATTGTGTGTGCATGTGCACAAAATATGTATTGGCCAGGTGGGCTACTCATGAGTAGAAGACTACTGAAACCAAGATTGGTGACCTTACATTGTCACCTTTCCACACACTAGGGTCCAATTGCTATATTATGCAGTACACCACCTGTTAAAAATTGACACTGGACTCAGAAGTCAAATACCAAAAACAATGAGGTAAGTGAGCGCAATGCAAAGCAAACATACTTTTCAAGGTGGTTTAAAATTGGGAATCTTTTTTTTATACTTTTACTGATGCATTATAATCTCACATCATAATGTAGTTGATAATGATAGTGACACACATGTCAAAAGCACTTGGTGAACTTTCCCCCAGCTCTTTCCACACTCCCCCTTCCCTAAACATGGTGTTGAGATTGACATTGGTGTTCTAACACTAGGTACATAATGGAAGAGTTTCCGTCATTAAGTTTCCCTCTCTGCTCCCCTCCCCTAGTCCACCACCCTTACTCCATTAGGTTTTCTCCTTAAATTGGAAATCTTTATCTGGAAAAAAAAAATTGCTCACTGTGGCTTACTAGAAGGACAGGATAGGTAGGCTGATTAGTAGAAAAGATGCACTGATGTAAAAGGAACATAAATATGGTGTCCTTTAAGATTTGAAAGGAATGAAAGAAACTATTTTGTCTGAAACTAAGAAAAATAAAGCCCAGTAAAAGGTTTATCCCACTGTATTCACTTACTGCACGGTGAAGAGATAGCATTAAACATACGGAGAAGCAGGGTGTGGTGACTCAGGTTTGTAATCCCAGTACTTGGGAGGCTGAGACTAGAGGATCCGCATTTGTGGCCAGCCTCAGCTACTTAGTGAGGCCCTCCTCAACTTAGTGAGACCCTGTTTCAAAATAAAGAATACAAAATAGAACTGGGGAACCTGCCGTGGTGACGCACACTTGCAAGCCCAGTACTTGGGAGACTGAGACAGGAGGATCCGGGTACACCGCCAGCCTCAGCTACTTAGTGAGGCCCTCTGCAACTTAGTGAGACCCTGTTTCTAAATAAAGAATAAAAAAATAGGGCTGGGGGTGTAGCTCAGAGGTAGAATGCCCCTGGGTTCAATCCCCAGTACCACAAAAAAAAAAAAAAAAAGAAAGAAAGAAAGAAAAAAGCTCAGAGAAAGAGAGCTTTGTTACTGCTCCAGAAACATTTATTTAGCAAAGTAAAAAGAAAGGAAATAGAGTGAAATCAGCTTCTGTGCAACACATTCTAAGAGTTTCATAAAGCAGCAGGTGTTGTACATTTAGCCTGCTTGACAATATAGGTAAGCATTATAGCCATTAGTACTTTTTCAAAATGCTCCCTTACTATGTTCCTAATGAAAACACAGTACAATATAACTGAATTCTAGAAGCAAAATATATGGAGAAATTTTAATTAGCTGAAGAAAAGGTAAAATGAAAGAGGAAAAACCACAATTTAGAAAATAGATATAAAGGAACAAGTAATAAGGTTTACAAAGATGTAAAATGTGAACACTGGTCCACAAGAGAATCAGATAACAATGATGATTATTTTAGGAAATTATGCTAAAATTCAAAGATTAAAAAACAGAACAAAGAATTTTCAAGATAACAATTTATCCTATTGTTCAATTTTTAAGGAATTTTTGTGTGCTATACTCTGGAAAAGCCCATTTCACAATGATTAGTGGAGACAGAGCTAGATAACATAATTACCATTTTTGTTTTGTGAATATCTAAAAGATGGTAGAGAGGAATGGAACCTGCATAGTTCATCTGATTTTTCAGTCAAATATTATTAAAAAGGAAAAAAAATTCAATACTTGGAAATTTCAGAAAAATAAGAATTATTTTTGCTTATGTAAAATATTGACATTCAAAATAAC
Source organism: Graphiurus murinus (assembly GCA_004027655.1). Classification (NCBI taxonomy): domain Eukaryota; kingdom Metazoa; phylum Chordata; class Mammalia; order Rodentia; family Gliridae; genus Graphiurus; species Graphiurus murinus. The sequence goes on from PVLC010034103.1 coordinate 14,699, forward strand.
TGTAATGCAAATTACATATTCTTTTAAAATTTCTAGTTGCCACTTTAGAAAAGTAAAGAGATATGTGAAATTCATTCAAATAATATATCCCAGAACTCCAAGCTGAAGTGGGCTAATGGAGCAGTATCTATTTCTGTGTCCATATCTACAGCCAATGTCAATGTTCTTTCTAAAGTCTTTATCACATATCAATAAATATAAGATGAGAGGCTGGTGGATAATTATAGGTAGGTTGAATACAAGTAATAGATATTCTATCAGATATGGGGACAGAATATGAGGATGAAGTCAGCAAGTAGATAATTTGTGTAAATTTATGTGAACTTAGATAAAATATTTTTTATTGGTGCTTTATAATACTACATCTTAATGAATTAAACGCTGGTACAGGCATACATGCACACAACAATCATTTAACCCTTTCCCAGTTCCCACCACATTCTCTCCTCCTCCCTCCTTCTCATGTTTGGCTTAGTGATTGTTATGTTTGTGAATGTACATCATGTGCCTTACGGTGTTTTCCTCTCCCCCTAACCCATCACCTTCAGTTAGGTGGCCTTCTTTGCTCCTCTAAGGTTTCTCCTTCTTGTCTAGAGATCCTCCTATGACTCAATTTCTCCCTAGCTTCCGCATATTAGGGAGAGTGTATGATTTTTTACTTTTTGTGACTGACTAATCTCACTTAACATAATGTTCTCCAGTTCTGTCTATTTCCCTGCAAATGACATGATTTTGTTTTTCTGTATGGCTGAGTAAAATTCCATTGTGTAAATATCCCATAGTTTTATAATCCATTTATATGTAGATGGACATCTTGGCTTGTTCCATAGTTTGACAATTGTGAGTTGTGCAACTATAAACATAGATACACATGTATCAGTCTAATAGTTTGGTTTCCATTCTTTTGGGTAGATACCCAGAAGTGGTATTTCTGGGTCATATGGTAGGTTTATTCCCATTGGTCTGAGTATCCTTCATACTGTTTTCCAAAGTGGTTGCACTGATTTGCAATCCCACCAACAATGTAATAGAGTTCCCACTTCTCCACACCCTCACCAGCACTTGTTTTGTTTGTGTTTTTGATGACTGCCATTCTAATTGGGGTTAGGTGAAATCTCAAGGTAGTTTTGATTTGCATCTCTCTGATTACTAATGATGTTGAACACTTTTTAATACATTTATTGGCCATTTAACATTAACAGTTAGAAAAATAATAGTAACTACTTTATTTTGAATTAACATATATAAGACATTCTGCTGAAGACTTTTATGTATTTTGTCATTTAATTTTGTAATAGTCGGACAGACTAGTGATTATGTTTAGAATAGAGAAGTGGAAGTTTGAAAAGATTATGTAGTTTGCCCTTGTTGCATGACTGGTGAAGGTAGAAATAGATTTGAACACAATCATTTAATTCTCAATCCTGTATCGTGATCAAGCAAATTGCAATGCTATTACCCTGGCTCTGGAGATTTGAATGGATGTCTGTGCCATAGAGAGGAAGAAAATAAGGGTAGATGTGATGGAATAAGATAAGGAGAATATGAGCATTTTTCAAGCATGCATGTTCAGGGTACTGTGTTACATGCTTTATTTGTATTAGCAAATTAATTGTCACAACCACCCTACAAAATATAATCTCTTGGTATCTCACTTTGATATATGAGAAATAATGATTTGAAGAGATTATGCAGTTTTTCTAAGAATCTTACGGGAAGACTGGAAGCAAGGCTTTGAACCAGAATTGCCTGTTGCAAGAGCCGTGCACTGAACCACCATGTGAATCTGCTTCAGAGGAAGAATACGAACTAGTTATTAATTAGTGGACAATAAAACAGACATGTACAAATAAAAAGGAAAGAAAGAAAATGCCCAGCCAACTAAATGGCATATGGCCTGTTCTACTCTTCCTTCATTTTCTGCTCCTAAAAACCTGGCATTAAATGTCATCCACCTCATGACACCAAATCAAAATGTAATGGCTCTATGTGTGGATTGGTTGTGAAACACTTCTTAAAATGTTTTCCTTTTTTCACCTATCCTATAAAGTGGAAAATATTTTTTAATTTTAGACAGTGGTCGAGATATAATATCTCTGCTGGACTCAGTAAAAGAAACACACAAATGCATAAATATGACATTTTTAATTCAATAATAAAACCATAGCTCTATATGCAGAATTTTTTCTTTTTTTTAAAATTTTTTTATTGTAGTAATTCGTGCAATATAGCATACATCTTTGTTAAGTATGAGTTGTTGACAACATATTTGCACACAGTTCTCATTTGACCCTTTCCCCAATTCCCACCCCAATCCCCTCCCCTTCCCTCCCCCTCAGGTTCACTTCGGTGAGTGACCTTGATATGATTGTGTAATTACATCATGTGCTTTAGG
>PVLC010034104.1:0-17087 GCA_004027655.1 Graphiurus murinus
ATAATAAAAAAAAAAAAAACCAGAGCTGAGCCGGGCGTGGTGGCGCACGCTTGTAATCCCAGCATTCGGGAGGCTGAGACAGGGGGATCTGGGTTCATGGCCAGCCTCAGCTACCTAGTGAGGCACTCCGCAACTTAGTGAGACTCAGTTTCAAAATAAAGAATAATAAAAAAAATAGGGCTGGGGGTATAGCTCGGAGGTAGAATGCCCCTGAGTTCAATCCCCAGTACTTAAAAAAAAAAAAAAAAAAAAACAGAGCGGGGCGTGGTGGCGCACGCTTGTAATCCCAGCATTTGGGAGGATGAGACCAGAGGATCCGGGTTTGCAGCCAGCCTCAGCTACCTAGTGAGGCACTCTGCAACTTCGTGAGACCCTGTTTCAAAATAAAGAATAAAAAATAGGGCTGGGGGTATAGTTCAGAAGTAGAATGCCTCTGAGTTCAATCCCCAGTACCGCAAAAAAAAAAAAAAAAAAAAAAAAAAAATATATATATATATATATATATATATATATATATATATATATATGGCTGGGGGGTTAGCTCAGAGGTAAAATGCCCCTAAATTCAATCCCTAGTACCACAAAAAACAAAAAAACAGGACTGGAGGTGTAGCTCAAAGGTAGAATGGTAGAATGCCCCTGGGTTCAATCCCCAGCACCACAAAACAAACAAACAAAAAGAATAAAAAATAGGGCTGGGGTAAGCCGGGCGTGGTGGCGCACGCTTGTAATCCCAGCATTCCGGAGGCTGAGACCGGAGGATCCGGGTTCGCGGCCAGCCTCAGCTACCTAGTGAGGCACTCCGCAACTTAGTGAGACTCGGTTTCAAAAATAAAGAATAAAAAATAGGGCTGGGGGTGTAGCTCGGAAGTAGAATGCCTCTGAGTTCAATCCCCAGTACCACAAAAAAAAAAAAAAAAAAAAAATAGGGCTGGGGTATAGCTCATCCCAAATGCCGGAAAAAAAAGAAAGAAGAAAGGAAAGAAGGAAGGAAGGAAGGAAGGAAGGAAAAAGAAAGAAAGAGAAAGAAAGAAAGAAAATGTTCTCTTACCAACTGGTCAAAAGCCAGGCTGGGTGTCCTGCCAGGACTGCACTGCAGGCTGGCCAGAGACCTGCAGACAAGAAGTCACCATGTTTGAGAAGGCTGGCCAAGCCGAAGCTGCTTAATGGGTTGACCGTAGAAATGCATCTGTCCAGAACCACCAGAGAGGTCAAAGTTCGGGACGCTTGGCGGGGAGTGTAGGGAGAGAAGAGGAAAGCGGATTAGGCAAGACATGGTCTCTGCTTCCCAGGCATTCGTGGTTCTACCCCACCGTCCTGTTACATTCTGAAGTCCCTTGATTGCTCAAAAGTTATTTTATTGGCTGGGTGTGGTGGCGCACGCCTGTAATCCCTGTACTTGGGAGGCTGAGACAGGAGGATCACTGGTTTGAGGACAGCCTCAGCAAGGAGTGAGACTCTCAGCAACCTAGCAAGACCTTGTGTCCAAATAAAGAAATAAAATCAGGCTGGGGGTGTACCTTGAAGGTAGAATGCCTCTGGGTTCAATCCCCAGTAAAACACACACACACACACACACACACACACACACACACACACAGAGTTATTTAATTGGAAATTTTACCCCATCTAATTGTGTGTATTTCAGAATTACAAACCAAGCCCTAAAACGACTGACAGTATTGCCAAAGGCTCCAAAATTGCGAGTCCAGGCCTCATCCAGGTCCCGAAGCCCATAGAAGAGGAGTCGGAGTTCGACTTGGAGCTGGAGCCCATACAGGAGTCGGAACAGGACCCGGGGCTGGATCTGGAGCTGGGCCTGTCCCGGGATCTGGAGAACGAGTCGGAGCTGGAGCCGGAATCGGAGCTGGAGCCCGAGACGGAGCCCGACACACAGCAGGAGCCCGACACGGAGGCCGACACCCAGATAGAGCCCGACACGGAGGCCGAGACGGACCCGGAAGTGGAGGCGGAGAGGCAGAGGGCTCACACCTACCCCCGGCGGCACTACCGGCCGGTTTACCACCAGCCTCGGCCCTAGGCCCCGAGGTGGGAAGGAGACGCGGACTCAGAGTCGTCCGGGACCGCAGCTGCGAGGGCGCTGGGGACGAGAACTGGCAAGAAGGGGCAGCCAACCTCAGCCCATCCTGCCCACCCCGCAGGGGCCGCTCGGTCAGGAGGCTGCGACGGGTGCAGACTGGCAGTACTTGTAGTGCACGCCCCCTCCGCCCGCTGCCCTCTCCCTGTGCGCACTGGGGTCACGCTCCAGACCACGTGCCCCAGTGCCCCCCCCCTTGACCTGTCAGCTGACCTTCCGGGGAGGGATCTCCTTCTTGACGCCAAGCCCATGGCTAGGGTCTCTGTCAGGTCATTTCTAGCTCACTCCTCCACCTCTGCTCCCCTCCTCCAAAGAGATGAAGTGCAAATAAAATGTACAACTCGAGTTGGGCTCCGATCCTTCCCCCAAGCTCCAAACCCACTCTGTGTCGTGTATCTCCAGGGGACACCAAAGGGGAGGGATTCCAGAGGGAGAAAGACGAGCAGGCAGAAGAAAAAATGGAGTGCCACCACGCCCGGCCGTAATCCCAGGACTTGGGAGGCTGAGACAGGAGGATTCCAGGTTTGTAGCTAACTGGCCCCAGTAACTTAGTGAGGCCCTCCGCTACTTAGCAAGACCCTGTTTCAAAATAAGAAATAACACGCTTGTAGTCCCAGTACTTGGGAGGCTGAGACCAGAGGACCTGGGTTCATGGCCAACCTCAGCCACTTTATGAGGCCCTCTGCAACTTAGTGAGACCCTGTTTCAAAAATAAGAATAGCCAGGTGTGGTGGCGCACACTTGTAATCCCAGCATTTGGGAGGCTGAGACTGGAGGATCAGGGTTCGCAGCCAGCCTCAGCTACCTAGTGAGGTCCTCCGCAACTTAGTGAGACCCTGTTTCAAAATAAGGAATAAAAAATAGGGCTGGGGGTATAGCTCGGAGGTAGAATGCCCCTGGGTTCCATCCCAAGTACTGCAAAAAAAAAAAAAAGAAAGAAAGAAAGAGCCGAGCATGGTGGCCTGTCGGGGGGCTGAAAGGCTGGTCAGAGTTGGAATTCACACTTTGAGGAAACTCCTCCTCAGCAGCCACAGAGATAATGCAAAAACAGGTTCTATCTGTTATCCTGCTGAGGCCCTTACTGATAAGGACACGGTCAGCCTTGACCAATCCTGCAAGCCCACACAAGCTTACCTGATCCCCCTGACCCCACCCCTCACCTCTAGCTACTTAAGCAGCACTTCTTTAATAAAAATTGAGGCTTGATCAGAATCCTGTCTTGCCTCCATTCTTTCGCGTCCCTTGTTTGTTTCATTCCTTTAAGTTAAGCCGCCTCGGTCTCCTGTTCCCAAACCCCCACTGGCCGGGGCAGTGGCGCACGCTTGTAATCCCAGCATTCGGGAGGCTGAGACCGGAGGATCCAGGTTCGAGGCCAGCCTCAGCTACCTAGTGAGGCACTCTGCAACTTAGTGAGACCCGGTTTCAAAATAAAGAATAAAAAATAGGGTTGGGATGTAGCTCGGAGGTAGAATGCCCCTGAGTTCAATCCCCAGTACCGCAAAAAAAAAAAAAAAAAAAAAAAAAGAAAGAAAGAAAATAGGGCTGGGGTGAAGCTCGGAGGTAGATGGCCCCTGGGTTCAATCTCCAGTACTGCAAAAAACAAACAAACAAAAAAACAACAAAAAAGAATGAATAGCGTCTTTATTTTATATGCAAGATGTCTAGACTGTACTAATCAAGGAAAATTAGGCAGGTCAAGCCAGGTTGAAGGTCAGACAGCCTCTGTGAGGCTTAAAGACCTACTAAGCAGAGAGCACGCTTCCTGTCATGCACAAGGCCTGCATTGTCGGCCACTGGGGTCATGAAGCCAGTCGGCTGTGCTGGCCGAGGAGGACGCTGGGAGCCCTCCAGCTGCAGTCACACGCGTCTACAGCGCTCCTTCCTTACAGCTCAGTCTGGAATCAGTACTCTTGGTGGACCAGACTTAGTTAAGATCTAAGCTGGGAGCCGGGCGTGGTGGCGCACGCTTGTGATCCCAGCAGTTGGGAGGCTGAGACTGGAGGATCCCGGTTCTCGGCCAGCCTCAGCTACCTAGTGAGGCACTCCACAACTTAGTGAGGCCCTGTTTCAAAATAAAGAATAAAAAATACGAGAGTGTAGCTTGGAGGTAGAATGCCCCTGGGTTCAATCTCCAGGACTACACACACACACACACAAATGTAAGTCAGGGTCCCAGCAAAGCTGCCCTGGTCCCTTGTGAGGGCGGCTCCCCAGTGACCTTAGGACCCCAGTCGTGCTCTGGAAGGTTCCACCCATCTCACAGCACAAAGCTCCTGACAGGCGAGCTCACGGGACACGCCCCCACAGCAGAACCCGAGGCACAGCCTCGCTTCTCCATGCTTACGCAAGATAATGAACTCCTGTGTGCGCCGGGTACTGTCCCAGGTGCTGAAGACACAGCTAAAGGGAAGAGACACACAAAACAATTAGGAATCGTGACGAGTACCTTGAAGGTAAAATCCAGGAAACCCTGAAGACGGAGCTAAGCTGAGGACGGCGGCACGCACCCGTGATCCCAGCACTTGAGAGGCTAAGATTGGAAGGTTGCAGGTTCAAGGCCAGGCTCAGCTACTTAGCAAGACCCTCAGCAACTTAGCAATACCCTGCTTCAAAATAATATATATAATAATAATGTATAGCCGGGCGTGGTGGCTCACGCTTGTAATCCCAGCATTCGGGAGGCTGAGACCAGAGGATCCAGGTTCGCAGCCAGCCTCAGCAACCTAGTGAGGCACTCCTCAACTTAGTGAGACCCTGTTTCAAAATAAAGAATAAAAAATAGGGCTGGGGGTGTAGCTCGGAGGTAGAATGCCCCTGAGTTCAATCCCCAGTACCGAAAAAAAAAAAAAAAAAATATATATATATATATATATATGGCTGGAGGTGTAACTTGGAGGTAGAATGCTCCTGAGTTTAATCCCCAGCAACACACACACACACACACACACACACACACACACACACACACCACAAAAGCTGAGAAGGAGCTGACCTAGTCCTGGGTCAAGGAAGTTCTTCCTGTGGCAATGACATGGGACCTAGGTTTGAGGGTGGATAGGAGTTAGGTTTAAAGCAGGTTCCAGCAATGACTGATGGGAAGCCAAATGGGGAGCCGAGGGTGGGGACACCCGGCGGGGCCCGGCCAGACGGAACCCAGGGTGCGTACCTTGGTTCAAAGGGCCAAGTGGAAACCAAGTCAAATCGTGCAGAGGTTGTCAGAGTCGCAGGGCGGGCACAGGACTCCGTCAAAACCAAGGGAGCATTTACTATTATCACAGGCGACTGAGAGATCCGTGGAGAGCCCGGGGTCTGTGGGATGCTACCTCCCCACTCGCTCACGTTGATGGCGTGTGACACGTCCTCTGATTCTTTCTGCTACAACCACAACAGACTTTTATGCATACAGCAAGACTTTTATGGATACTTCAGAAAGATAGAACACAGGCTGGGCATGGTGGTGCATGCTTATATCTCAGTACCAGGGAGGCTGACCTAGGAGGATCAAAGGTTCATCACCAGCCTAAGCAACTTAGCAAGACCCTCAGCAACCTAGTGAGACCCTGTTTTAAAATTAAAAAGAGAAGCCAAGTGTGGTGGCGCACGCTTGTAATCCCAGCATTCGGGAGGCTGAGACCGGAGAATCCGGGTTCTCGGCCAGCCTCAGCTACCTAGTGAGGCACTCCGCAACTTAGTGAGACTCGGTTTCAAAATAAAGAATAAAAAATAGGGCTGGGGGTATAGCTCGGAGGTAGAATGCCCCTGAGTTCAATCCCCAGTACCACACACACACACACACACACAAAAAAATTAAATTAAATTAAAAAGGGCTAGGGAGATATATAGTTCAGAGGTAGAATGCCCCTGGGTGCAATCCCCAGTCACACACACATGAGATAAAATAAGAAAAAAAGGAAAACATTAACAATTATAAATAGTACGGTATTAAAGAAAGGATAAAGTGAGTGTATTAATCGGCTTTTCATCACTGTGACCAAATATCTGCCATAAACAACCTAAGGGGAGGAAATGTTTATTTTGGTTCAGTGTCCGAGGGCTCAGTGCACGGCGGCTGGATCCAACGCTCGGGGCCTTGGCAAGGCAGCACACAGCGGCAGAGGAAGGCTGCTCAACTTATGGGGGCGGGCAGGAAGGAGAGAGAAAGAGACAGAGAGAGAGGGAGAGAGAGAGAAAGGGAGAGCGAGCCGCAGAGGCACCAGGGACGCCCCCAAGGACCCACTCAGTTCAACCAGCCCCCCTCCCACAGCCTCCGCCACCTCCCAGTAGTCCGTTTGGCGCTCAGGGGGTTAATCGTCCACTGCTGAGGCCAGGCCCCACAGGATCCCGTTGCCCCCTGGGAGCCCCGTCTGTGAACACTACTGCACCACACACCAGGCCTTTGCACGGGAGCCTTTCGGCGACAACCCGGATCTAACCATAGCGGTGAACAACAATTCAAAGGCCAACTTTTCTTCCAAGATACGGATCACCTGGGATTGGAAAACAAATTCTATGAAACGGTTTAGATTGGCTTGCAAGCTTATCACAGCACGGCCAACATTACAGGCTTGATTTCTCTTATTGGAGAAAAAATGGGACAGCTATAAAACCAGTAAAGACTAGATATGAAAGTATAAATTTCTTAGCACAAAATTTTCCCCCTTACTGAAAAATAGTTTAAAAAAACTCAAAGAACTTTGTGTTCTATGGTAAGTGAGGTTTGGGGTATGATTTTTTTTTGGTACTGAGGATTGAACTCAGGGGCATTCTACCTCTGAGCTACACCTCCAGTCCTATTTTTTTATTCTTTATTTGGAAACAGTGTCTCACTAAGTTGCCGAGAGGGCCTCACAAGTTGCTGAGGTTGGCCGAGAACCTGCGATCCTCCCGTCTCAGCCTCCCAAGTGCTGGGATGAGAGGTGTTTAGGGTTTGGATGTAGACCGCCCCCAGACCTCACAGTAGACTTGGCCGCTGTATTGGGGGTGGGACTTGGCTGCCGGGGAGAGCCCCCGGGGTGTGGCTGGGGACAGTGATCCTGGGGCAAGTTGCTGCTGCCACCAGGAGCGGATAATAAGCTCGTTCCTTCTTCTCTCTGCTTAGATAGAAATTCTGTTCGTGACCTAAGGTGTCCGCTTCACTACAGAGCATGGGCTCTACCATCATAGTGAAGACATTTCCCTCTTTCTTTTTTATTTTTATTTTTATTTTTATTTTTATTTTTTTGCGGTACTGGGGATTGAACTCAGGGGCATTCTACCTCCGAGCTACACCCCCAGCCCTATTTTTTATTCTTTATTTGGAAACCAGGTCTCACTAAGTTGCAGAGTGCCTCACTAGGTAGCTGAGGCTGGCCGCGAACCTGGATCCTCCGGTCTCAGCCTCCCGAATGCTGGGATCCCTCTCCTTCTTCAACTTTATAGAACTTAAAAGAACCTGAGCATGGTGTCACAGGCCTGTAATCCCATTCTTGGGAGGCTGAGACAAGAGGTTCGCATGTTCAAGGACAGCTTCAGCAATTAGAGAGTCTCCCAGCAACCTGGTGAAACCCTGTTTCAAAATAAAAAAAATAAGCCGGGCGTGGTGGCACACGCTTGTCATCCCAGAACTTGGGAGGCTGAGACGGGCAGATGGCAGGTTCGGGCCTCAGCAACTTAGTGAGAACGTTTCCAAATAAAATAGGTTAAAATAGGGGTATAGCTCGGAGGTAGAATGCCCGTGTGTTCAATCTCCAGGACCCCAAAGGGGGAAAAAAAAGCAATAAATTAAGAGGTGGTTTGGTCACATAACAAAGAAAATAACCCATCCTACAGGGATTTCTTGTTCTCCCGGAGATGCAGAAAACCTGGGAGGATGCCTGGCTGCCCACACCTGCTTCAACAAGGGACGGGGGCGGGGTGAGCAGGGAGGCGGGAGAGGGCTCCAGCTCGCCCTCTGCTGGCGGCCTGGGGAAGTCCGGTGGACGGGAGCCGAGGGAAGCATGTGGTTCTTTTGGGCGCACACGCCCTGTGCCCTATCGACCTGCTGCGGCAGCTGAGGCTCGTCCACGGACCCCCACCCTCCGTCATGCGACTCACTGCGACACCTCCGTACACTCGTTGTAAAGGGCACGCAGCGGGCAGAGAGCCTGCAAAGACCCCGCTCTCCCGCGCCTGCGCCTCTGGGCCACCCCGTCTCTTGCAGGTAACGTGTATGTTCCTCAGTGGCCTGCAGAGAGACCCGCTGATGATCCTCATCAATTAACCCTGTGACGGGGGCCAGGCTCTAGTCTATTTTAAGCATAGAAGTTAGCACAGAGCCAGGCATGGCGGCCCACACGTGCCACCCCAGTACTTGGGAGGCGGAGACAGGAGGATCATGGCTTCGAGGCCAGCCTCAACAATGTAGCAAGACCCTCAGCAATTTAGGGAGGCTCTGTTTCAAAATAAAAAAGCAAAATAGGGCTGAGGGTTTAGTGGATCTTTTTGTTTGTGCTCCCCTGGTACCTCGTTTTTAATTATTTTCTTTAGATACCTATCTCTCACTACACTGGATAGGTAATATAGTGTGTGGTTAAGAGTACAAATTCCAGCCAGATATGATGGCCCACACCTGTAATCCCAGGACGTGGGAGGCTGAGATGGGAGGATCGAAGGTTTGAGGCTAGCCTCAGCAAGTAGTGAGACTCTCAGGACCTCGTAAGAGCCTGTTTCAAAACAAAAAACAAAAAAGGCTAAGGGTGGCCGGGCATGGTGGTGCAAGCTTGTAATCTCAGGACTTGGGAGGCTGAGTCCAGAGGATCTCAGGTTTGTGGCCATCCTCAGCTACTTTGTTTGTTTTTTGTTTGTTTGTTTGTTTTGTGGTACTGGGGATTGAACTCAGGGGCGTTCTACCTCTGAGCTACACCCCCAGCCCTATTTTTTATTCTTTATTTTGAAACAGGGTCTCACTAAGTTGTGGAGTGCCTCACTAGGTAGCTGAGGCTGACCGTGAACCCGAATCCTCTGATCTCAGCCTCCCAAATGCTGGGATTTCAAGCATGCGGCACCACGCCTGGCCTCAGCTACTTTGTGAGGCCCTCCGCAACTTAGTGAGACCCTGTATCAAAATAAAGAATAAAAGCCGGGCGTGGTGGCGCATGCTTGTAATCCCACCATTTGGGAGGCTGAGACCTGAAGATCCGGGTTCCCGGCCAGCCTCAGCTACCTAGTGAGGCACTCCGCAACTTAGTGAGACCCTGTTTCAAAATAAAGAATAAAAAAATAGGGCTGGGGGTATAGCTCGGAGGTAGAATGCCCCTGGGTTCCATCCCCAGTACTGCAATAAAATAAAATAAAATAAAATAAAAAATAAAGAATAAAAAAATGGGACTGGGGATATAGCTCAGAGGTACAATGCCTTTGGGTTCAATCACTGGTACCAGAAAAAAAAAGGGGGGCTAGACCCTGTTTCAAAACTTAAAAACAAAATAGGGCAGGTGTAGCTTGGAGGTAGAATGCCCCTGGGTTCAATCCCCAGTCACACACACACACACACACCCTGCCTCCTCCTCGCTTGAGTAATCTTGCTTGGTCCCCATTTTCTCATCGGTCAGAGATGATAATAATACCTGTTTCTTGGGTTACCTGAGCTTGAGGGACAACAGCATCTGGTAAACAGTAATTATTAGATGAGGGTTAGCTGTTAGGTACTACAGAGCAAAGTCTATGTTTTCCTTCTTTCTTTCTTCCTTCCTTTCTTTCTTTCCTATGTGTGGTACTGGGGACTGAACCCAGGGGCATTCTACCTTCGAGGTACACCCCCATCCTGATTTTATTTCTTATTTGGAAACGGGGTCTCACTACTTGCTGAGGCTGTCCTCGAACCTGTGATCCTCCTGTCTCAGCCTCCCAAGTACTGGGATTACAGGCATTCGCCACAACGCCACACTCTCTATGACTTTTTATTTGGAAACTGGGTCTAAATTGCTGAAGGCCTAATTTGTTGAGGCTGGCCTTGAACCTTCGATCCTCCTGTCTCAGCCTCCCAAACACTGGGATGACAGGCGTGCACCACCATGCCCGACTCCACCCACTGAGCTCCGACAGCGGGTCATGAGTCAGCCTTTCATTCATGCTGTGAGCAGAGCCCCCAGAGAAACAGAGAGCCGGGGTCTCAAAGGGCAGACAGGACAGGCTGCTAGGGCCTGCCTGCTACTGAACATTCACCGTGTGTGCATGTGTGCGTGTGTGTGCACGTGTGTGTACGTGTGTGTACGTGTGTGTGCGTGTGTGTGTGATTTTAGTTGGGTGCTTCTTTTCCTTATATCCGGGGAGCGAGGTTGTGGGGGAGCAAACCTCACTATTAGGAGCTTCCCTGGAAGCAGGCATCTCCCCCAGCTGAACACAGGGAACCGCCCGAGGCCTTGCAAGGTGGCTGCGCCTGCTCCCACCTGCTCAGGAGTCACCGACCTCTGTGTGACCTCCTTTCTCCTCGTCCCCTCCTCTCTCCTGCCTCCCAGCCACTGCCTGGTATTCCGCCCTGGCCAAGCCAAGGCTTGCTTGCATTGATTAATTTCTTTTGTGCTGGAGATTGAAGCCAGGGGCGTTCCACCTGTGAACTACACTCCTAGCCCTATTTTATTTTTGGCTTGGAAACAGCGTCTGTCTAGGTTGCAGAGGTGGGCCTCAAAGCTGCGATCCTCCTGCCTCAGCCTCCCGCATGTCCTGTGCCTGGGATGGCAGGACCCGCACCAGCCAGCCCTGCGTGTTCCCCCGTCTCTCCCACTTTCTCCCCAACCCTTCCCCTGAGCACAGTCTCCCTGGGGAGCCTCAGCTTTTCTAGACGGAAGCCAGGAAGGGAGGTGTTTTGGATCGGTTTCCGATTGCTACTCTCCAGGGATCGGGTTTTAATCCGTGGACTTAACCTGCTAGCAAGTGCTAGCTCCTTGGGCAGATCTCCTGGACAGACAGGCTGTGCGGGATCGGCTCTGTTGGACCCTCCAGACCCACTCTCCGCCCTCTGTGCCCCGGGAGGCCGGCTGGCCTCCTAACTGCCACTGGGTTTCCTCGGTAGAGCCGTTGGACCGAGAGGACAAAGGGAAAGGAGCTGGGTGCCCATCCCCCTGGGTGCTCCCTGCTGGCCCTTCTTTATTGCTACAACTCGGTTGTGGGTTAAAGCGTCCCTCTGCCAAAAACTATGTGGGAGTCCTAACCCACAGGGCCTTCAAATGTGTCCTTAGCTGGAGACCGGGTGTTTACAGAAAAGAAGTAAAATGAGGTCATTAGGCCAGGCGCGTTGGCACACGCCTGGAATCTCAGTGCTTGGGAGGCTGAGATAGGAGGATCGCAGGTTCAAGATCAGCCTCAGCAACTTAGCAAGACCCTGTTTCAAAAATAAAAAGGACTGGGGATGTAGCTCAGAGGTAGAATGCCCCGGGGTTCAATCCTCAGTACCCAAAAAGAAAAAGAAAAAAAAAAAAAAAAAAAAAAAGAAAGGAAAGAAGGAAAAGAGGATATTATTAGCCAGGCTGGTGGTGCACACTTGTAATCCCGGTACTTGGGAGGCTGAGACAGGAGGACTGCAGGTTCAATGCCAGCCTTAGCTACTTAGTGAGGCCCTCTGCAACTTAGTGAGACCCTGTTTCAAAATAAAGAATAAAAAATAGGACTGAGGGTGTCGCTTGGAGGTAGAATGCCCCTGGGTTCAATCCCCAGCACTGCAAAAAAAAAAAAAAAAAAAAAAAAAAGGCTATTAGAATGACCCCTAATCCACGATGACCAGTGCCCTTGTAAGAAGAACTGTAGACACGGGGAGAGATGCACGTGGCAGGACGGCCTGTGGAGGGGCGGGGAGGCGGCCTCTACAGGGTGATGTGAGAGGCTGAACCCGACTCTCATTCACAGCTCCCAGAAGGAGCCAGCACTGGCCACACCCTGGCCTCAGCCTTCCAGCCTCGGAAGTACAAGACAACGCATTTCTATTGTTTAAGCTTCTCTGTCTGTGGCACTGTTATAGCATCCTTAGCAAACTGACACGCTCTCTCCCTGGGTTCTGATAACACCTCCCTCCACCCCCACCCCCTTTTTCTTTTTCTTTTGCAGATGCCTCCGCGTCCCTGGCTGGTTTCGCTTAGCCCTGTCTCCACCTCCGGCCCTCCATTAAACTCTCCTCAATTACCCTTTTGAATGTGCCCTGTGCTTCCTGACACTCAGGCTTGAGAATATAATTATGCTTTCCTGATACACTTCACAGAACCTCCACGAAGGCAAGATAAGGTCCTGTGGGTGTCCTACAATTATGCGCACAGTTACTGGGGGGATCTGATTCCAAATTAAGCCCCTGGCGTCTCCACTTCCCGCCTGCCGCCAGGGGGCGCCTTACTTTGGATTAAAACTTTGGACAGTGTAATAGTGTGTGAGGATCAAGGCAGGGAACATTGTGTGTGAGGACACAGACATCCTCAGCCTTACACGAACAGATTTAAAACATGATAAAGAAGCAACAGAGAAGGTCACAGGGGAAGTCTTCAAAAGTAAGTGGAAGAGCCGGGCGTGGTGGCGCACGCTTGTAATCCCAGCATTCGGAAGGCTGAGACCGGAGGATCCAAGTTCGCGGCCAGCCTCAGCTACCTAGTGAGGCCCTCCGCAACTTAGTGAGACTCGGTTTCAAAATAAAGAATAAAAAAAATAGGGCTGGGGGTATAGCTCGGAGGTAGAATGCCCCTGAGTTCAATCCCCAGTACTGCAAAAAACAAACAAACAAACAAACAAAAAGTAAGTGGAGGACCAGGCGTGGTGGCCCACGCTTGTAATCCCAGTACTGGGGAGGCTGAGACAGGAGGATTGCAGGTTTGAGGCCAGTCTCAGCTACTTAGTGAGGTCCTCCACAACTTAGTGAGACCCTGTTTCAAAATAAAGAATTAAAATAGGGCTAGGGGTGTAGCTTGGAGGTAAAATGCCCCTGGGTTCAATCTCTAATAACACACACACACACACACACACACAGTAAGTGGAGCCGGGTGTAGTGGTGTGTGCCTGTGATCCCGGTACCAGAGAGGCTGAGACAGGAGGATGGTAGATTCAAGGACAGCCTCAGTGACTCAGTTAGACTTTTGGCAGCCTAGCAAGACCCTGTTTCAAAACAAAAAATAAGCCGGGCGTGGTGGCGCATGCTTGTCATCCCAGTACTTGGGAGGCTGAGGCAGCTACTTAGTGAGGCCCTCCACAATTTAGTGAGACCCTGTTTCAAAAAATAAAGACTAAAAAATAGGGCTGGGAATGTAGCTCAGAGGTAGAATGCCCCTGGGTTCAATCCCTAGTACCAAAAAAAAGAAACACTTAGGGTCCCTACCCGCATAGAGTTTACATTCTGCGGGGCGGGGGGGGGCTCTCTTCCATTTCCAGGATGGCTCCTTGCCACCAGCACGTGTGTCTTTGGAAGAGCTTACTCTTCCGGCCCCAGGGCTTCACTTTCTGCTCCAGCTTTCCTTCTGTCTCGAGTTCAACTTAGAAAGGAGACCAGGCCAGGCATGGTGGCACACACCTGTCATCCCAGAGCTTGGGAGGCTGAGACCGAGGATCACAGGCTCAAGGACAGCCTCAGCAACTTGATGAGACTCTATTTCAAAATAAAAAGATAAGCCGGGTGTGGTGGCACCTGCTTGTAATCCCAGTACTTGGGAGGCTGAGACCAGAGGATATGAGTTCAAGGCCAGCCTCAGTTACTTAGTGAGGCTCTCTGCAACTTAGTGAGACCCTGTTTCAAAATAAGAATTAAAAAAAAAATAGGGCTGGGGGTGTAGCTCAGAGGTAGAATGCCCCTGGGTTCAATGCCCAGTACTGCTAATTAATTAATTAATGGATAAAATAGGGCCAGGGTACAGCTCAGAGGTAGAACCCCTGGAATCCCCAGTACTGGAAATTAATTAATTAATGGATAAAATAGGGCCAGGGTACAGCTCAGAGGTAGAATGCCCCTGGATTCAATCCCCAGTACTGCAAATTAATTAATTAATTAATTAATGGATAAAATAGGGCCAGGGTACAGCTCAGAGGTAGAATGCCCCTGGATTCAATCCCCAGTACTGCAAATTAATTAATTAATTGATTGATAAAATAGGGCCAGGGTACAGCTCAGAGGTAGAATGCCCCTGGATTCAATCCTTTTGTAACACACACACACACACACACACACACACACACACACACACACACGAGACAGACAGACAGAGACCCACACAGGGCTGCCGTCTTCCCTGGCCGCCAGGTGCAGTCCTGTTTCCCAGATGCCCAGAAATGCTCTCGTACAGGTTCCAGGCAGCAGATATCAATTATCTACACTTCCAATCCGGCCGCCCTGCCTCTGCAGCCTCACCCCTCCAGCGCTCGGATCTTTGGCGCCCCAGCCCCCGCCCACAGGCTTCCCTGTCTGCGGCTTTTGCTCAGCTGATTTTCTCCTTCTGGAATGCCTGACGCCTCCTTCCCCACCTAGGGACGCCCTACACCTTTCCTCAGACCCGGCTCAAAAGCTGCTGCCCCCTCCCCGGCTGGCCGGCCTCCATCGCTCCCCTCGCTCAATGGACCCCTCGGGAGCTGCAGCGCTGGACTCGTCTGAGCTGCGCCCTCCGGGCCTCACCTCCCCCCCCACCCCTCCCCTCCGGGGCCCCACCGAAGCCCGGCTTCTTTTGCAGAGAGGGTCTTCAGGGCGCCCACTCCCTGCAGCCTCGGTGGTCACCCGCCCCATCCCGAGGTCTCAGCGTGAATGTAGGACAGTAGTCCCTAGGTTGCATCATCGAGGTCATCTTCCTTTGCTTAAGGACACGCTCTGACGTTCACACAACAAGGTCACCTCCTAGGTTGGGTGTGGTGGCGCATGCTTGTCATCCCAGCATTCGGGAGGCCGAGACAGGAGGATTGCTGGTTTGCAGCCAGCCTCAGCTACCTAGTGAGGCCTTCCGCAACTAGTGAGACTCGGTTTCAAAATAAAGAATGAAAAATAGGGCTGGGGGTGTAGCTCGGAGGTAGAATGCCCCTGGGTTCAACTCCTAATACTGCAAAAAAAAAAAAAAAAAAAAAAAAATCACCTTCTAACCCATTTCTCATAACATCTGTATCCATGCACAACTGTACTTTACAAAGAGCTTGGGAAACCAAGGTCCAAGCTAAGAATGGTGGAAACGATTGCAAAAAGATCAATAGGAAAATACTTCGTATATGAAATCCAGATTTCAGTGCCAATAAACGAATGTGTATGGGAACAGAGAGCCTGTGTTTTCTTTTCTTTTTTTTTTTTTTTTTTTTTTTGTGGTACTGGGGATTGAACTCAGGGGCATTCTACCTCTGAGCTAAACTCCCAGCCCTATTTTTTATTCTTTATTTTGAAACCGAGTTTCACTAAGTTGCGGAGTGCCTCACTAGGTAGCTGAGGCTGGCCGCGAACCCGGATCCTCCGGTCTCTGCCTCCCAAATGCTGGGATTACAAGCGTGCGCCACCACGCCCGGCTCTTCCTGTGTTTTCTATGACCACTTTTGCGTTCCAGCAGCAGAGCTGAGGGGCCGAGAAGGGGATCTTAGGGTCCTCAGGGCCTCTTTGATGACTTTATGGCACTTCTCGAAGCCCCTCGGCGGATCTTGTTTTACTGTAAGGATTTCCTGGTGGAATCACGGAAATGCAACACCATCCTGTCCGAGTTTTAATTTCTTTGTGGAATGGAGGTAATATCTTGCTTTTACGTTGTCATAAACATTAAATGAACTGGGCATGGTGGTGCACGCCTGTAATCCCAGTACTTGAGAGGCTGAGACAGGAGGATCGAAGGTTTGAGGACAATGAGATTCATATCAATCTAGTGAGCCCCTGTTTCCAAATAAGAAATAAAATTGGGCTGGGGGTGTAGCGCAGAGATAGAATGCCTCTGGGTTCAATCCCCAGTACCACACAAAATCAATCAATCAATCAATCAATCAATCAATCAACATCAAATGAGCTGAGGCCCTTAGTACCGGGATTACAAGCATGAGCCACCACACCTGGCAAGCGGAGGCCCTTAGAAAAGGTTAAATTTTTTTGTTTGTTTGTTTGTTTCTGTGGTACTAGGGATGGAACCAGGGGATTTCTATCTCCAGGCCACACCCCCCAGCCCTATTTTATTTTTTATTTGGAAACAGGTCTTACTAGGTTGTTGAGAGCCTCACTATGGTTGCAGAGGCTGGTCTTGAACCTGTGATCTTCCTGTCTCAGCCTCCCAAGTACTGAGATCATATGCGTAGGCCACCACTCCAGGTTATAAAAAACGTTTTATAAGGAAAATTTTATCACGTGCTGAAAAGATGGTAAAGCAGTAAGAAGAGAAAATACTAAACATTTTAATTCTCTCCCTTCCCAAATCTCCCTTTACAATTTTAAACTTGAAAATCTGAGACAAAATTCACTTTTTTTTTTTTCAGTACTGGGGATTGAACCCAGGGGCATTCTACCTCGAAGCTATATCCCCAGCTCCAAAAATCACTTTTAAAGATTTTAATTTTAAGTCGTGCATGGTGGCACACGCTTGTAATCCCAGTACTTGGGAGGCTGAGACTGGAAGATCTGGGTTTGCGGCCAGCCTCAGCTACTTAGTGAGACACTCTGTAATTTAGTGAGACTCTGTTTCAAAATAAAGAATAGTCTGGTGTGGTGGTGCATGCTTGTAATCCCAGCATTTGGGAGGCTCAGACTGGAGGATCTGGGTTCCCCGCCAGTCTCAGCTACCTAGTGAGGCCCTCCGCAACTTAGTGAGACTCTGTTTCAAAATAAAGAATAAAAGCCGGGCGTGGTGGCGCACGCTTGTAATCCCAGCATTCGGGAGGCTGAGACCGGAGGATCCGGGTTCGCGGCCAGCCTCAGCTATCTAGTGAGGCACTCCGCAACTTAGTGAGACTCGGTTTCAAAATAAAGAGTAAAAAAATAGGGCTGGGGGTGTAGCTTGGAGGTAGAATGCCTCTAAGTTCAATCCCCTGTACCGCAAAAAAAAAAAAAAAAAAAAAAAAAAAAAAA
>PVLC010034105.1:0-16988 GCA_004027655.1 Graphiurus murinus
TTCTACCTCCAAGCTATACCCCCAGCCCTATTTTTTATTCTTTATTTTGAAACAGGGTCTCACTAAGTTGCAGAGTGCCTCACAAGGTAGCTGAGACTGGCCGTGAACCCGGATCCTCAGGTCTCAGCTTCCCAAATGCTGGGATTACAAGTGTGAGCCATCACACCCAGCTTACCTGATTGTTTTTAACCCTTAGCCTGTCGGTTTCACTATGTCTAGAAAGAGCCACTTATTTAAGAAATAAATACTAGTACCTGTTCTGTGTACTTTGCCAGAGGATACAATAGTGAATAGAACTAAGCATAGACTTTCTTTTTCTTGGCTGTATCTCTGAAGTAGTTTCACTTGAGATGCAAAACCAGGTAATCAGTAGCAGGAAAGGAGGTGGGCCAATGAATTGGGCTCAGTGACCTACTGTCACCAGTAGTAGCATGCTGAGATTATCACCTGGGAAATTAACTTGACCCTACTCTGCCACCCCATCAGGCTTAAAATAATGGATATAAACACTTTTTTTTTTTTGGTGTGGCTCAGTAGGCAGTGTTAAGCCAACGTCTTTATTCAACTTGACTAGAAATTTTGAGCTTGGAATATCAATGATATTAAAATAAGAAAAGATTTTATTAAGTAAGTATAATGTGGAGCTGTAGCTTAGTAGTAGAGCTCTTGCCTAGTATGCACAAGGCCCCAGGCTCAGTTCCCAGCACAGCAATAAATAAGTGCCATGTAATTGGGGTATTTCAAGATATATTTAAAATATGTCACCAAAATCATTTATTTTTTATTTTAGTGCTAGGGATTGAATCCAGAGGCATTCTACCTCTGAGCTATACCCTCAGCCCTGTGTTTTGTTTTGGTTTTTTTTGAAACAGTGTCTCATTAACTTGCTGAGGCTGGTCTCAAACCTGTGATCCTCCTGTCTCAGCCTCCCAAGTACTGGGATTACAGGTGTGCTCCACCATGCCTGGCTCAAAATGAAATTTTATATAAATTACTACTGAATGAAGAGCTTGGGAAAATAGAAGTTGGTGATGATGGGGCTAATACCAGTATTACTTTATGAGAGTAAATAGATACAGTATTTCCTTCATTTATTCTCTCTCTTTCCAAGACAATTGTTATTTTTCTCCTCAAATGTCTAATGCTTCCCTTTTGACTGTCCGGTGACCATATTG
The DNA here is from genome assembly GCA_004027655.1 of Graphiurus murinus. NCBI lineage: Eukaryota > Metazoa > Chordata > Mammalia > Rodentia > Gliridae > Graphiurus > Graphiurus murinus. Next base: position 1,176 of record PVLC010034105.1, read on the forward strand.
ATACCTATTTCACTGAGAAGATAGAAGTGATATGGATAGAACCCCTGGGCCTCCCACCACCACATCCAGCCTCCTGCTACGGTCAGAGCTGACGGTGTGTCGGGGGAAGGCCAGACCCCTCCACTGCCACACTACATCGTGCCCCTCTCACCTGCCTGGTGTTGGTGCGTCAGCAGTTCTTACCTACACAGCCTCAGATTTTCTTTCTCTACTGGATCCTTCCAACAGCTTACAAATAAGCTGCTGTCCCCCCCAACCTAAAACTACCCTTTCTCGACTATGTTCCTTTCTCTGTAAATTCATTGAAAGGGTTACCTGTACTTGACATTTTTAATTTCTTTTTTTGTTTTGTGTATGTGTGTGTAGTGGGGGCGGGGTGGGGAGGCGATGGATGTACTGAGGATTGAACCCAGGGGCATTCTACCTCTGAGCTACACACCTCAGCTCTATTTTATTTTTTATTTTGAAACATGATCTCACTAAGTTGTTGAGGGCCTTTCTAAGTTGCTGAGGCTGGCCACAAACCTGTGATCTTCCTGTCTCAACTTCCCAACTAACAGGATTACAGGATTACATGCCCAGCTACTTTAATTTCTTTTCTCCATTCTCCTGAATCCACTTCCATCTGCCCTCTCTACCCCACTGAAGCCACTCTGCTGAAGGTCAGACAGACCAGACTGTTACTCAGATCTTTTACTCAGCCTTTTTGTTCTATTCAGACCTTCAATTGATTGAATATGTCCACCCACATCAGGGGTGGGGTGACCTATGAAATCTGTGGATTCAAATTTCATCCAGAAACACCTTCACAGACACATCCAGAATGTCTTGGATGTCATTGATGAAATGGCCAGTCAAGGTGACACATGAAATAACCATTGTAATCAGATTTTTTCAGGAAAGAAAAGATTCTGAGAGTAGGCAGGATACCCGAAACAATAGAAGCCATTGATGTTTTAGTTATTGGGCAGCTCATAAGCCCTCAGGGGTTCTAAGTATCTGACTAATGCTAAAGTTTTGGTTTTTGGGTTTTTTTTGTTTTTTGTTTTTTGTTTTTGTTTTTTTGCGGTACTGGGGATTGAACTCAGGGGCATTCTACCTCTGAGATATACCCCCAGCCCTATTTTTTATTCTTTATTTTGAAGCCGGGTCTCACTAAGTTGCGGAGTGCCTCACTAGGTAGCTGAGGCTGGCCGCGAACCCGGATCCTCCGGTCTCAGCCTCCCAAATGCTGGGATTACAAGCGTGCACCACCACGCCTGGCTGCTAAAGTTTTAAAAAACAAAACATTGCATCTATTAGATCATTATTTGGCTTTCTTTCTAAAACAATTCACGATTATGTCTTTAGATCTTCCAGTTTACAAGTACTCTATCTGTGGGCTGGGGGGTGTAGCTCAATGGTAGAGCACTTGCCTAGCATGTATGGGGCCCTGGGTTCAATCCTTAGCACTGCAAGAAAATACAAAACAAGCAAAGACACCTTGTACCTTTCCTAACCATGAGGAATGGTTTTCTTGTCTCATTTATGAAGACTGGAAGGAGGGGTCTTGTTTGCTCCAGGTCAGTAATGCAGTAGAAAAATCACCCTAGCTTCCCCTGGGCTTTCTCTTACTGTGGCTCTGATCTCAGGACTCATGAATTCTTGAATATTCTTTGTTTCATGCAGTCGATGGCATTCAAAACTATTACATGCCAGGTAGACAAGACATGGTCGTTGATATGAAATGGCTTGCTTCACTACATCCATCATGCACAGAGAGTGGAAGAAGCTGGGAAAGCCACAGCTACATGAGTGAAAGACACAGAAGCTCTCTGTAATTAAACCATGCAGACAGACGCCCCTAAGTCCATATCTGAAGCCAGCGTGTTCCATTTCCATAACCCCTGCTCACGTGACATGTCTTGCTTAATTGCCCTTTAAACTATTTTATGGCTTTATAGCAGCCTATAAAAGATTATTTCCAAATATGACAAGCACTGAAAGGCTGAATGGGAGAGTGATCCAGGAGCTGTAATCACTAAATCTGTCGCCGTTCCCCTAAGAGCTCAGCCTTCCTAAGACAGGGCGAAGGACAGAGCAGCAAGCCACTATGGGGCGATACTCGGGAAGAAGCTGTCGTTTAATCCTCATGTGCGTGGTCAGCGCCCTCCTTTTTGTAATGGAGCTGGCGATCGCCCACATAGGCAACTCTCTCTCGTTGGCCTCCGACGCCTTTGCCATCCTTTCTCACCTTTTGTCCATGATCGTAGGATTGTTTGGCGTCAGGGCCAGCAACATAAGACAGCACAGGAAGAGCACGTTTGGCTTTCTTCGGGCAGATGTTGTGGGAGCGTTTGGCAACTCCATTTTTGCTGTGGCCCTGATGTTCAGCATCCTGGTTGAAGCCATCAAAAGGTATATCACGCCCCAGAAGACAGAGAAACCTGAGCTGATTCTTAGCGCTGGAGTTATTGGGCTATTCTTCAATGTTCTTAACTATGTCATCTTCCTGGACTGCTGTTTCTGCACAGCACCCAGGCCTCGGGGAGACACTGAAACAGGTAAATAGCAACTCAGACTGCAGTAGCTAACTTGTTAAGAGTCCTGGCAGATGCTGTCTCTCTCCGGGGCCTCTAGTGCCAATCTGTGGAGAAGTCCTGTCCGTTGGATGGGCCTCTTGTCTCCGTGACTTTATGATAGGTCTTTCTCAGAAGAGTTGCCTTCAGTCTGAAACTCCTTGTAAACAGAGTGGAGTAAGTCACTTTGTTTGGGGGCAGGAAAAAGTCCTCTTTAATTTTTACTCACAGAGAATGAAAAAGCACTTCATGCTGATAGGAGAGAAGGTGCTAACGGCAGCCAGGGAGAGAGCAATGTGAAAGAGAGTGGATGTGGAGCTGCAAGCAGACTCCCTGAAGTGACTCGCTTTTGCTTATTTAGACATGAGATGGTTATATTTGGATTTAAAAATAATAGTTTAATGTCTCCATGAGATATCTTAAAAAAATGCAGGTCACAAAGACGAAAGTATCAGCCAATTATCTAGGTTGATGAATTCTTAGATTTATATTCAAGGAATGTTACATGAAATGGGGAGAGAAAAAATAAGAAGATGGTTCAATAAACTTAGCTCTTTAATGAACAGAAATATTTGCACTTATTTATTGTGACATCTGTTCTACTTAGAAAAAGAAAAATGATTCGCCCATGAATCTTTAGGAGAGAAGTAGGAGTGGTACCAAAACAATAACAACAAAATAAATGTGTGTGTGTGTATGCTTATGTATATGTGTGCATAAGAGTGTGTGTGTGTTTTAATAAAAGTGTATATATATATGCTTTTTTATTTTGAGACAGGGTCTCACCAAGTTGCCAAGGTTAGCCTCAAACTTGTGATCCTTCTGCCTTAACCTCCTGAATTGCTCGGATTTCAGGTCTATGCCATTGTGGCTGGCTAAGTTTTCATTCTGTATCGTAGTCTTCTGTCTTTGCTATCATTACAAATTATGAAGTTGAATCCAGTCTCTTACCCTTTCTCTGTCTTAATTTCCTTATTGGTAGACCTTATTGATACACCTATGCATTAACTATAAAGGGTAACAAAAAAGAAACCAGAGCTGCCAGGTCCAGCCCTTTAGGCAGAGGTCGGGGGTTTGTGTAGATAGGTGTAGAATGAGACGAGGTCTCAAGGATACACACACAATGAATGCTGTGAAGAAGGGTATCTGTTTATTGCTTGTTAGTAGCTGTTTTTATACTATCATTTTTGCAGTGAGGCATATAGAACAGGAATTTTTACAGACTGGTCGCCAGGCATTTTTACGACAATAAACTTGTTTTTCTAAAGGTTAAGTAGGTACATCTTTAACTAGAAATGACATTCAATGGGGTCAAGAAAACAGTAAAGGTTACAAAATACAATACATATATAAAGATTCGTTTAGTACAAAGCAGTGTTAAAGGTTAACGAGGAATAGCCTGTATCCATTAGTTTAAATCTTTACCCATTCACATAAGCATGTTTATCTATACTATTTGTTTAGCTCTTTTAAGCAGTGCTCTTATTTTTCTCAGGCAGCTAGAGAGTTAATGTATCCTGTGAGATTCCAGAGAGACAATGTGGGAGTGGGCAAAGACTATCTGTCTTTTTTTTTTTTTCAGTACTAGGGATTGAACTCACGGGCATTCTACCTCCGAGCTACACCCCCAGCCCTATTTTTTATTCTTTATTTTGAAACAGGGTCTCACTAGCTGTGAACCTGGATCCTCCGGTCTCAGCCTCCCAAGTACTGGGATTACAAGTGTGCACCACTACACCTTTTTTTTTTTTTTCGGTACTGGGGATTGGACCCAGGGGCATGCTACCTCAGGGCTATGTCCCCAGTCCTATTTTTAATTCTTTATTTTGAAACAGAGTCTCACTAAGTTGCAGAGGGCCTTACTAAGTAGCTGAGGCTGGCTGCAAACCCGGATCCTCCAGTCTCAGCTTCCCAAGTACTAGGATTACAAGAGTGCACCACCACGCCCGTCTGTCTTAAAGCCTTCTTTACCCATAGATATAATAGTAGACCTAAATCTCTTTGGCTTATTTATTTTGTTTTTTACATCTGTGTGCTGAGAGGGAACATAAGGTTGTTTAGTAACTGTTTTAGATAAGCTTGCAAAGCCTGTTTTCTGACTAATGTTTATAAGTGGTTAATGAATTTCTTATGGGTTCGTCTTGAGGCACTGCTTTTTTCAGCTAATATTAATAAATCACTATCTGTCCAGCCATCATCTGTTTCTAAGAAAATTTCCCTTAAAATTAGTGCAAAAACAATACCCAAAGCACCCCAAATTCCCAGAATATAACATACTGCAAAGCAGGATATACCACGCATTCCTTCTTTGGAGTCGTCTGTCTTGCAGGACTCCAGCGGACCAAGCCTTGCTCAAGATCCAGCTATTAAGGAGCTGTGACACAGAGTCTAGATCTTTATTCAGTTTAATTTTATTCAGTTTAATGAATCATTTAACTAGGACCTCATCCTTTTTTGTGTATGTGTGGTGCTGGAGATGGAACCCAGGAGCATTCTATCTCTGAGCTATATTTTATCTCTGAGCCCTATTTTATTTTTTTTATTTGGAAACAATGTCTTGCTGAGTTGCTAACAGCTTCACTAAGTTGCTGAAGCTGGCTTCAAACCTGCGATTCTCCCATCTCAGCCTCCCAAGTACTGGGATTACAGGCATGTACCACCACGTTTGGCTGGGTGGGTCTCATCTTTTTTAAAAGAAAATTATTAATGTGAGACCCTGTCTTGACTATATCAGTCATCATGTGAGAAATAATACTTGATGTTCCAGATCAGAAAATTCACATATTTGATATAAATATATGCAAGAATATATCTGCATATGTATGTGCATGAATATATGTGAATATATATATGTATATATATATATGCTAGTTATAAACTTAAAGCAAAGAATTATTATTATTTAGTTTGTTTGTTTGCGGAACTGGGTATTGAACTCAGGGGCATTCTAACTCTGAGCTACATACCCAGGCCTATTTTTTCTTTTTTTGCAGTACTGGGGATTGAACTCAGAGGCATTCTACCTTCAAGCTACACCCCCAGCCCTATTTTTTATTCTTTATTTTTAAAACAGGGTCTCACTAAGTTGCAGAGGGCCTCACTAAGTAGCTGAGGCTGGCTGTGAACCTGTGATCCTCCTGTCTCAGCCTCCCAAGTACTAGGATTACAAGTGTGTACCACCACGTCAAGCAAATTATTTACAATGGTTAGTGTTGATAATGAAAATGTCACAATTACTGAACATACCATTATATCTTTAGTTGTCCTCTATGGTTCCAGTTTTGCCTTTATTCTTGACATATGGTGTCTATTTGCATATAACAAAAACAGTTTAGGCAAAGGATCTGACTCTTAACAAACATGGAAACTAGTAAATAACTGTAGTCCTATTTTTATAAATTGAATTATTATCAGCTCTTGTTTCGGAAGTGGTGCTTTCTAATGTTTCTGTTTATATTAAGATAACAGCAAGAGGCTTAAGAAAAATGCTTCACCCTGACTACATGGGTTTCTATTGGCTTAATTTCAGAGTATCTGTCTTCTTTATGTTCTACTCTAATAACTAGGTATAGTTATGGGTACTTTATCCATATACCTATTGCTTTAAATTTATGTTCCATGTTACCATTATTATTCTGATGGCTTTTGGTGGTTGTACAATTCTTTGATTTGAAAGTTCAGAGTGTTTAAGCCTTCCAAGTAGTTTTAGAATAGCTACTTAGCTTGTAACATTTATATCTCAGGTTGTGTGTTGATAATTTTTTCTAAGCCACATTTTTATATCCTTTTCATAACCAAAGTGAATTTAAAGTAAAGAGTAAATATTTAAGTCAGACGAACTTCATAAATTGACATGAACCCAATCCTGATTGACTCATATTTTGAGAAGAAAATTACTTAATAATTATCTACATATTAATTTATAGCAAGAAGTATAAACTATGCTGGGGGAGGGAGATTCTTGACTTCAAAAGATTCAATCTAAATCTAAGAGGAGGAATTTCTATAGGTGTAGAATCCTAGCTTGTAGAAATTTTAATTGCCTATACACTGAAGAACTGCTGGTTTAGTGATCAGAATCCAGCAATCCATCACTTCCTTTGTGGAATCTGCAGCGAGAAAGAGTTTTTCACTTAGCAAACCCTCAGTCTCTGTTGACTCTGTTGGGTCTTTTACTTGTTTCTCTTCATCTGTCTGGTGTAGGAATTTGTACCAATGATACTTGATGCTTGCGGTCATAGAAAATAAAAATAAGACAAATGACTTTAAATTGAATATTAGCAAAGATACTGTAATATACAATAAAGACTTTCAATATCCCTGGACTTTGAATATCCCTGGTTGGAGTCCGACCTCAGTAACTTAGCTAGACTCTGTCTTGAAGAAAAAAGTTTAAAAACAGGCTAGAGGTGTGGTTCAGAGATATAATGCCCCTAGGCTCAACCCCTAGTAACAAAAACAAAAACAAAAACAAAACAGATTTAAAGTCCAAAATACCAATGGCTTTATGAGCAAGCTTGGGAAAAGGGCATAGGGAGAAGGGTGAGGTGTAAAGACAACCCATGGGTCCAGATCCTAGAATGTATGGGCAACAAACTAGTTTTGTTCTCTAGACCTAAAGGACTAAATTTGCTGCATGTTTTCCTATTCCTTATTTACTTTGATTTTCTTTGACTTCTGTGTGTGTGTGTGTGTGTGTGTGTGTGTGTGTGTGTGTGTGTGTTATTGAATACTGAACCCAGGGGTACTCTACCACAAAATTATTTTTCAGGCCTGAATTTTCTTTAAAATTTAACCAATAAGCTGGGCATAGTGATGCACACTTGTAATCCCAGTACCTGGGAGGCTTATACAGGAGGATGACAGATTTGAGGCGAGCCTCAACAATTTAGCGAGGCCCTCTGCAACTTAGTGAGACCCTCTTTCAAAACAAAACAAAACAGAGCTGGGGGTGAGGCTCAGAGGTAGAATGCCCCTGTGTTCAATCCCCAGTACCAATAAATAAATAAATTAATTACTTAACTAATAGAACCCCCTGTACCCTTGACCTCCACTGGACCAGACCCAAGTCCCTTGCTGCATATTGGCCTTTATTTTAAGATAAAGGTAATTTCATGCAGCTCGCTCTTCCAACATGGTAGCTTCTCCTCTATTTTGCATATTTTTTTGCCTAGGTCAGGCTCTATATCATTTATAAATGATAAGTTTATATCTGAAATATCTTTTTAATGATTTTAATTTTTTGACAAAATGTCTTTTCTTGGAATTTAATTTTGATTTCAAATTAGGTGTTCTTTCTCTTCCCCTGCCCTGTGGACATTATGTTTCTCCAACCACCTTGACAGAGATAGTGACGGCATAGCAATCATCAAAGTTGGTTGTTGCAAAAATGTTTAATATGCTGCTGATTAGTTGCTTGCACAGGCTCCTAGATAAAGCAGCACTGTAGGGGGACAGGGCCTCCACAGACAGTACTGTAGACACTGTATTACAAGCAAATTGAATTTATTTTTCTTATAGGGGAAATGTTATCCCAAGACAAGCAAAATAGGCAAGGCTCTGAGGGTTTTAGGAAAGGCAAGGCAGAATTTGCTGCTTCTCCTTCAGTGGCACATTCTATGAAACAAATATAATGGAAGAAGCTGCGCAACTTTCTAACAAGAAAGGGGAAGTTTTTCTAGGCGTGTGTTACCTTCATTCTCTTTCCATTTAGTTCCAAGGTGGGATTGGGATGATGGGCGATGTACATAACTGTTAAATCATTTTAAGGAACATGATGCTTAATTCCCAGAAGTCATTCCTTTGCAGTCTGTCTATATTTAACAGTATTGTTTTCCAAGGACTCCGTGGCAAAAATACACTCACATATCACAAATTACAGTACCGATTCTATAGGTGATGCCTAACAAAGTCCCCATGCACCTCTTTCTGTGTCTCTCTGACTGCTTACTTAACCCCTTGCTCTGCTGCTGTTGACCATTAAAGGGTCTTGGATCAGTTACAGGAGTGAATAAGAAAGATTAAAGGAGCTGAGAATGGTGGCGCATGCCTTTAATCCCAGTGCTTGGGAGGCTGAGACAGGAGGATTGCAGGCTTAAAGCCAGCCTCAGCAACTTAGGCTCTCAGCAACCTAGAGAGACCTTGTTTCCAAATTTAAAAAAAAAATAATAAAAAGGGCTAGGAGCAGGGATGTAGCTTGGAGGTAGAATGTCCTGGGTTCAATCTGTAGTACCACACACACATACAGAAAAAAATAAATAAATAAAGGAAGACTGAAAAAATAGGCATCATTTCTCATTTGTGATATCAATTTAAGTGAAGGAAAAAAAGAAAGAAAGAAAGAAAAAGAGGTCAGAGACCAGAGGCTGTTCAGACTAATCTCTATTCTATTGAATCGTAATGCAAAAATGAGTTGACAGCTGAGCGTGGTGGCATAGTGGTGCACGCTTCTTTTTTTTTTTTAATTTTTTTTTTTTTTTTGCAGTACTGGGGATGGAATCTGGGGGCATTATACCTCCAAGCTATACCCCTAGCCCTATATTTTAATTCTTTATTTTGAAACAGGGTCTCACTAAGTTGCAGAGTGCCTCACTCGGTAACTGAGGCTGGCCGCGAACCTGGATCCTCCGGTCTCAGCCTCCCAAATGACAGGAGGATCACAGGTTTGTGACTAGCTTCAGCTAATTAGTGAGGTCCTCTACAACTTAGTGAGGCACTGTTTCAAAAAATAAAGAATTAAAAAAAATAGGGCTGGGGTGTATCTCAGAGATAGAATGCCCCTGGGTTCAACCCCTAGTTCCTAAAAAAAAAAAAAAAAAGAGAGTATAAGTGTTGGCATCTCTGAGTTGTCAGGCACTGTAAGAGTATAGAAAAAATAATTACAGTTCTATATGGTATACATTTGGAAAGTTATGCTTTGCAAAATAATTAGCTAGAGAGAATATTTGCTATTTCCATATTTTAGTTAAAAAAAAAGGTTCAGAGACAAGTTTACAAACATACAGTTAGCTAATAGTAGAATACAAAGAAATTAAAATGAATCTAGGTCCTTAAAGAACTCTACTTGGCCTAAACAAAGAAAAAAATACAGACAGCAAAAAGTTATTTGATAACCACAAAAGAACATATCAAAAAATACAAATGGATACACTCTAAATTGAATCATAATTTCAATAAGTAAGTGACCTCCAGAAAGTTACTTAAACTTCCCAAACCTTAGATCCTTTATCTGTAAAGTGAGAAATCTCTACCTAATAAGGGTGTTGTGAGGATGCTCAGCGTAGCACTCGGCAGACACTGAACACTCAGTGAATGGTACTGGTTGTGGCGGCAGCTGGTAGTGATTGTCCAAGGGCTGAAGGGGAAGAGTGAGTGAGATGTTAGTAAGATCCTCCTGTGGGCAAGCCCCTTCTCTATCCACAGTCATGAACCGGCAGCCCACCTTGTCCCTGGCTAACATAATTATTTGCCATTCATCATCTTCTCATCAACACAGATCCATTGTCATTCCTAGAATCCACACAAGACGTGTCTAACCAGTAGCACCTCCAGTACAGTGAACCAGAAGGAGCATGGAGCATACAATTGAAAATAAGTGTTCTGCAACCTCTTTCCTCTTTTTTCATCTTTAACTTTGGGGAAGACACTTCACCACTTTGAGCCTCAACTCTGGTATCATTATACATACATACATACATATATATATATATATATATATTTTTTTTTTTTTTTTAAACCTCCCCAGGCATGGTGGTGTGTGCCTGTGGTCTCAGCTCTCAGGAGGATTACTCGAGCTCAAGAGTTTAAGACCAGCATGGGCAACAAAGACAGAAAGAAAGAGTCCTTATTCTTTTCTTTTACTAAATAACAATACCTTCATGATGCATTATTTTTCAAAGTTCTCTTATAAATGTTAGCTCCCTCATAGTTAAGTGTTCAATATAGCACTATGTAGAAGGGCATTATTTAGCCAGTTGAAGTGGTACAGGCCTATAATCCCAGTACCTGGGAGGCTGAGACAGGAGGATCTCAGGGAACCATCTGCTCTCTGTATTCAGCAATGTAGTGAGGCCCACAACTTAGTGAGATCCTATTTCAAAATAAAAAATAAAATATTGCTGGGGCTGTAGCTTGGAGGTGGAATACCCTGGTCTCAATCCCTAGTACCACACCAAAAAAAAAAAGCCATTATTTATATTTTAAGTTATTAAAATGATGTTTTAAACTACTTTAATGTAATATTATGTCAATATGTCTCTCATTAAAATAATGCAAATGTAGACAATGTACTAGACTCATTTTCAAGATATAGATGAAGAATTTGAAGGTACCAAATATTATATGAATGACCAGAGATTGATGTTAAAATTTTTCAGGAAGGAGAATAAAAGTAAACTTACTATTTTAGTTTTCTTTTTATTTTCTTTGTTTGAGACAAGGTCTCAGTATGTCACAGAGGCTAGCCTCAAACTCTCAGGCTCAAGTGATCCTTCTGCCTCAGACTCCCAAGTAGCCAGGATTATAGGTTTGTGCCACTGTGCCAGACTTAATTTTCTTATTGGTCAGATGCTTACTAGATGTAGAAGAATATGTTTGTTATTTTTCACCTCTTGCTTGCTCTTTTGATAGACAGTAGTCATTTTGGTTTTTAAAAATAATTGTGTACAACTGTTAGATGATATTTTTTAACCCATTGGAAGGTGTTTTGTTAGGACTTCAGCTGCAGGATAAGGGGGAAAAAGACAACGGGCTGTCCCTGTCTGATGATTTTGATGTGAACCTGTGTCGTCATCATTTTTATGAGAGGCAATAATATCTAGAGATTCATCATCTTTAGAATGTCTTCCAAAGTCCATGAAAATGTATCTTGAGAGAACTATGAGGAAGTGATTTTTTAATGAAATATATCCCTGTTTTTTATTTGCTGTGGCAACTCTAAAAGGGTATCATCCCAGGAGTAAATAGAGAAAAGACGATCTTCAACTCTGAAGAGCATGAGAGGAGTGGGGGCTAGTTCCTTAGAGAACAGGATGGGAGTCAGGTTGAGGAAGGAACTGGCTGGAGGAGCTCTGCTCTCTGCAGACTATTTGCTTGAAGAAATTGCCTTAAGAATATGCAGGAGGGAGAAAGGAGCCAGCAACCAAGCTCTACGTAAGCTGAGGAGCATCAAATGACAGCATGTTGGGACTTAAGGTGGACAATAAATGACTTTCATGCATGAGTCTGTAACTAAGGAGGAAGTAAGGGGTAGTGGATAGTGATAAAATAATAAAATAATTTTTGATAAAAACTATATTGGAGAATGTAGCTTGGATGGCATGATAGACTTTCTAATAGTTACCTCAGCTTGATCTTTTATTTATTTGGTTATGTTGGGGGCATTGAACCCGAGGATTCTCCCATGTAAGGCAAATGCTCTACCGCTTTCAGGCAAAGCTCAATGGCAGGAGCAAAGGAACAGGAAAATGCATGTTCTCTGTGGGCAGGCAGTTTGAGGGGCAAAGGCCAGAGAGAACCAAGTGAGGCTTATTCTTGTCCTTCAAAAAACAAACAAGAGAATACCTTCCCATACCAAGAGTGAGGTCTTACATGGAGTTTGGGGAGGGAGAGTGAAGGGTGTCAGAAAGAGGCTACCCTCGTGGTGGTTCCCTCATAAAAGCATAAGGCGAGAGGAGAGGGGGCCTCCCCAGCACTCTTCACTGTGGCCCCCCCTTGAAGGACTAGAAGGACAGTGTATCAGGGCAGTATTGCTGCATTTCCCTAGGCGTGTGCTCTCAGTAACAACCACTGCTTCTTTTGGGCGTTTTCTTTGGGACCAGTGTTTGGCAATGTAGACATCTGCCCAATGAATGAAATGGGTGAGAAAAGTAAACATATTAGTTAAATTAACTCTGAGTTCCACAATTGTTCAGTATTGCTCACTAGAGATTGCCAAGTGACATGAAATAAAACATTGATTTTTTTTTTTTTGATACTGGGGATTGAACCCAGAGGCATTCTATCCCTGAGTTATATCCCAGCTTTTTCTTTCTTTCTTTCTTTCTTTCTTTCTTTCTTTCTTTCTTTCTTTCTTTCTTTCTTTCTTTCTTTCTTTCTTCTCTCTCTTTCTTCTCTCTCTCTCTCTCTCTCTTTCTTTCTTGTGATATTGGGGATGGAACCCAGGAGCATTCTACCTCCAAGCTACACCTCCAGCCCTATTTTATTCTTTTATTTTGAAACAGTGTCTCACTAAGTTGCAGAGGACCTCACTAAATTGCCAAGGCTGGCCATGAATCTGAGATCCTTCTGTCAGCCTCCCAAGTACTGGGATTATAAGTGTGTGCCGCCACACCTGGCCTATTTTTTATTTTAAAACAGTGTCCTGCTAAGTTGCTGAGGGTCTCCTTATGTTGCAGAGGCTATCCTCAAAACTGTGATATTCTTGTCTCAGCTTCTCAAGTCTGGGAGTACAGGCATATACCATTACCCCTAGCATCAAGATATTCTAGTAGTTCAATGTTTGTAATATAAAAATGCTCCACATTTAAGCAATTTGAATGCCTTCGTAATATAAAATTATTGGAAAAATTAAAATTCAAGTTAAACATCTTTGACCTTAGAAGTTGATACCCAAAAATCAAAATCTTTAATCATTAGAGGCTTGATCAGCCAGATGTGGTGGTATATGCCTGCAATCCCAGTAATTGGGAGGCTGAGACAGGAGGATCACAGATTAGAGGCCAACTTCTAAATTATTAGAGATATAGAGTATAGGTACATTTTTAAACAGGGTTTTCATTCTGTATTTCAAATAATTTTTTCAGAGAAGTTGAATAATAATTCACAATAAAAAACCACAGCTAGGTGTGGTGGTGCATGCCTATAATCCCAGTACTTGGGAGGCTAAGGGATGATTGCAGGTTTAAGGCCAACCTTGGCAATTTAACAAGACTCTCAGCAACTTAGTGAGAACCTGTTTCAAAATAAAATATAAAAAGGTTTAGTAGTGTTAACTTGGAGGTAGAATGCCCCTGGGTTCAATCCTCAGTACCAAAACAGCAACAAAAAAGAGTCTTGACCAAAGGGAAGTCAAAACAAAACTGTGGGGCTGGGGGTGTAGCTCAATGGCAGAACACTTGCCTAGTATGTATAAGACCCTGGGTTCCAGCCCCAATGCTACTAAACAAACAAATAAGTAGCACATTAAGCTCCAAAATCTTTCTCACCCTGAGTACAGTCTTGTGTGGAGTCTAATCATGGTTCCTTCCATAGTTATAGCCTGGTCTGTTTTTCAGTAGAGAGGAAGCCATTCTTTCAGGACACCCAACATTGCTGAAAAAGACTTTGCACAAAGACTTTCATTTCCCCACCTTATAAAAATCTTCCCTTTGTCTTTGGTATTCTTTAGTTTTGTTACAGTCTTTCCATATATGAATTTCTATTTATTTTTTCCATCTGGAAACCATTGTGCTTCCTAAGTCTAAGCATTTATATCTTTTGTAAGTTCCAGAGGATTTTTAGATATTATCTATTCTAGTTTTGCATCTTCCCCATTCCTTTTATCTTCTCCTTCTGCAATGTGAATTAGTGTTATATCTTGTTCTGTCTTTCATGTTTTATAACTTCTTTCATATTTTTCATCTGGGCATATTCTAGGTAATTCTAGCTGATTTTTCAGTTCAGGTTTACTTTCATTTACTCCTTTTCTATTTTTACTTTTTTTTTTTTTTTTGAGATAGGGTCTCACTCTAGGCTGGCCTGAAATTCCCAATCTTTCTGCCTCAGTCTGATGAGTAGCTGGGGTTATAGGTGTATGCCACGATACCCAGCTTCCTTTTTCTTTTTTTACTTTGGTGTTCTTTAATTTGTCCATTAGGATTTTTTGTTTTGTTTTGCGGTACTGGGGGTTGACCCTAGGGACATTCTACTCTGAGCTACACCCCCGTCCTATTTTTAATTCTTTATTTTGAAACAGGCTCTCACTAAGTTGTGGAGGACCTCACTAAGTAGCTGAGGCTGGCTGCAAACCTGCAATTCTCCTGTGTCAGCCTCCCAAGTACTGGGATTCCAAGTGTGCACCATCACACCCAGCTTCCTTTAGGGGTTTTAAGGTTTCTTCTTCTTCTCCTCCTCCTCCTCCTCCTCTTCCTTCTTCTTTTTTGCGGTACTGGGGATTGAACTCAGGGGCATTCTACCTCCGAGCTACATCCCCAGCCCTATTTTTTATTCTTTATTTTGAAACAAGGTCTCACTAAGTTTCGGAGTGCCTCACTAGGTAGCTGAGGCTGGCCGCGAACCCGGATCCTCCGGTCTCAGCCTCCCAAATGCTGGGATTACAAGCGTGCGCTACCACACCCAGCTTGAGTTTTAAATTTTATATAGAAATAATTTTAGAATCACAATAAGTTACAAAGATAATTCAAAGAGGTACTGAGTTCCCTTTGTCTATTTTGCCCCTGTGGTACCACAGTATGATATAAAAACCAAGAAACTGACATTCGTACAATAGGCATTATAGTTCTAAGCCATTTTATTACATGTGTAGATTTGTGTAACCATTACTAACATCAGGACACAGATTATTATATTACCTCAAAGATACTCTTTATGCTGCACTTTCATAGTCACAGCCACCATTCTTACTGATACTGCCCATCTCTATGCCCTAGAAACCACTACTCTGTTTTTCATCTTTATAACATCTTTATATCTGAATTTCAAGAATATTATATAAATGGAATATACATATGTGACTTTTGAAGCCAGCTTTAATCTTTCAGCATCATGCTCTTAAAACTCATCAAGGTTGTTGCATATATTGATAGTTGGTTCTTTTTATTGCTTGGTATGAATGTAGTTGAGTATGTTGTTTTAGTTGGCTCTGCCAATTTTAATTTGTGAATTACACTACTTATACTGAATGCAGTTATTGGTGGTTAGGGCCTGAGGATACATGCTAGTCAAACACTTTTTCTTTCTAATAAACATATTTAGTAAATTCTGTATATAATGTCAACATCTGCAATTTTTGCTTATTTGACTCTGCTATTTATTATTTTTGCTGTTGCTCTCAAGGGAGCTTGTTTTTTCATGTGGTGTGTGTGTGTGTGTGTGTGTGTGTGTGTGTGTGTGTGTGTTTGGTACTGGAGATTGAACTCAGGGTCATTCTATTTCCAAGCTATATTTTATTTTGAAATAGGGTCTCACTAAGTTGCTGAGGGTCTTGCTAAATTGCCAAGATTGGCCTCAAACCTGTGATCCTCCCATTTTAGCCTCC